>JAIPUU010000188.1:0-14399 GCA_020466095.1 Chlorops oryzae
TAAGGCCATAAGGGCCCAAATACCGACTTTTGTTAAATTTCTTTACAAAAAACCGCCCCTTTGCGAAGCCCAGTTGTCCAATTTTTTTAAATTCTAATCGGAATCTTAAATACACTCCAAATCCTAAGTTTCATTGAAATATTTGGAAAAAGTCCATTTTTAAAGCAGTTTTTGTGATTTTCGTAACAGAACCTAGTACTGGAGGTACCCCTAAAAATTGTCCGATCGGGTTCATTCTCGAACTTATTCTTACTCATGTCCCCGTGAGCACGCATACCAAGTTTTGGAAGATAACTCAACTCCTTCGATAAGATAACTGTATAGCAGTGTAAGCCGCTAGAAGGCCCGCGGGCAAAACATTTGTGTTAGTGCTCTCATGCGTGTGAAGCCGAAGCTGAAAAACGAAAATCAGTCAGTCAGTTGCCAACTATCGAGCGAGCAGGGTCACGTCGCTCGCTTTCTTAAAATATATGCGAGTTTCATTCAGTATTGCCAACATTCAAAGACAACCTTTCCCTGATAAGTCTTCGGTAAACCATATTTATCCCGTTTCTCTTAAAGTAGTATCCACAGTTAATCCCTTTTTGATATGTTACAGAGAGCGAACAAAGGGGAAAAATAACTGCGAAAATTAAGATTTGTTGCATCGAAATAAGCAAATAAGAGCTGCTATACATGAGCATTTTTTAATTTGCATTTTTTCACCCGCGTGTCGAGTTTGTAGGGCGGCGGTGTATAGACGTAAGTGGGACAAACCTGCAAGGGCAGCTCTACACCGCTGTCCTACAAACTCGCCACGCGGTGAAAAAATGCAAATTAAAAAAAAGATAATTTCTGAAAGAAGAGCTCATAATTTGCGTAGAGAAAAATCCCCCTTTCCCAAATTGTAGAAAAAGGGAAAAAATCTCACGAGCTGGCCACACTGTCTTTGAATGAATTCCAGTCTCATATATTACTATATCTGGCACTTGGCAAAAAATGTGTGTGGTGAATTGAAGTAGGCCCCCTTTGCATGCATTCTTATGGAAAAATCAAAAACGTAGCACGACCCCGAGAAATTCCGGTCCGGTCTAACAAATATGTCAAAATCTTGTAACATGCCTTAAAATGTTTGTTATGACTTATATCTATTTGAATGTTTCTCAAAGGTTTTCTGTAAGAACTCATTTTATTTTGCACTCAAATATGGTTTTTATATAATATTACTAATGTTTACGTTAAATTTTCCTCATATTCTTCATCAACGCTAAAGCAGAGTACTCATGCGTCGAATACGACCGATTCGGAACAATGTTTGATTTCAACACAGAACAGCTGATGCGAAATTTTTAGTGATAAAGTAACTAAAATGAGGTGGCGAAGTAAGTATTTCATAACCATAGTTTAGAAATGATGGAAAATGTTTTATTTTTCAGGAAAAGAATATACAATTTCATTTCCACAGAAATTATATGTTTTTATAAATACGATACGATTTAAATCACATTTTTTTGTTTGAAATATATGCTGTGTTTGCGGTTTTTCGTTACAATATTTGTAAGTACTCGGTTTATTGTTCTATGGACTGAACAAAAAATGAATTGTAGAAGGGCGACATCACTAAAACAGTTTACGGTTTTTTTTTAAATTTTCTTGGAAAAGTGAATTTTGTAATACGCGTTTCAGCTCGATAGCTTTTAAGCGAAATTAAAATTAAACATAAAATCTAATATAGTTGGAGTTTTTTATTCTTATATTTACAGAAGAAAGGAGAAAGATGCCAAAGGCGAAGAGGTGTATTCTGGACTGCAAGTCCCCGAAGCATCTATACGGATTTCCTAACGACGTTACCGATGGCGAAAGGTAAGAAATAATAAAAAGAAATTTCTTACTATTTGTACATATTTTTCTTTCGTTGATGTTAATTTGCCTTCTGTTATTTTGATAGGAGACAAACTTGGATAGCAGCCTTGGGAGTTTCATCGACGTCAATTCCAAAAAATGTGTTCGCCTGCGAGTGCCACTTTTCGGAAGAAATGAGGAGCGGGAAGCAGTTAAAGAGGTCGGCGGTTCCAGATCAAAATTTACCCAGAGTAAGTGACAATATTAGCTTGATTCAAAAGAATCTCATTCAAAAAGATAGGAATGACGTGGAAGCAGATCAGGGAATAAAAGATAGCGAAACAATACGCGAATTAAAGCGAAGGCTAGAATTAGCGAATAGGAATTGTAAAAGATTGAAGCTAGAAAATAGGTCTTTAAAGGAAAAGGTTTTGGAAATAGAGAAAGTGAATTCGTGGTCCGAGAACGATTTGTTAATCAAAATTTGTAAAAAATTATCCCAAGAAGAAGCTGTTATTGTTCGTAACAGCTTAAAGAATGTAGGTGTTGTGCCCCAGGGCTTTAGGTATGGTACCGACGTGAAAAATTTAGCATTAGGAATATTTTTCTTGTCCCCGTCCGCATATCGGTACTTGAAAGAAAAATTTCATTTGCCTTCTGAGCGTGTTCTTCGCCGATACGTTTCAGACTGGCCAAAAGATCCAGGTTTTAATCCAACTTCTTTGAAAGCCTTAGAATTCCGCGTAAAAATCCTAACGTCAGAGCAAAAATTTGTTTCAATTTCATGTGATGAAATGTCACTGAAAAAATTCCTTGTTTTCGATATAACGCTCGACAAAATAGTTGGTTTGGAGGATTTCGGCGATGAAAATAGAACAGCAAACAATGCTGTTAGTGTATTAACTTTTATGGTGCAAAGCATAGGTGGGGAATTTTGGCGACAGCCATTTGCCTATTTTTTTACTAGTGGGCCTTGTAAAAGCAATGTTTTAGAAAAATATGTACTAGAAGCCGTAGGACACCTTGAAGAAATAGGTTTAGTGCCTTGTCATTTTGTATGTGACCAAGGCAAAAATTTTGTGGGCCTAGCTAAAAATTTAGGAGTTTCAATAGATCGTCCTTTTTTTAATGTAGGTTCTTCAAAAATTTTCTTCTTCTTTGACGCACCACATTTACTGAAAAGTACTAGGAATTGTTTTCAGAATAGGAAAAACATTATAAACTTCGATTCCGCGGATGTCAGCTGGACTGACATAGTTACTTTTTTTAATATTGATTCCCAACTTGTAGTTCGTTGTGCTCCTAAGCTTAAGTTAGAACATATTAGGCCCAACAATTTTCAAAAAATGAAAGTCTGTTTAGCTAGTCAAATTTTTAGCAATACAGTAGCAGCAGGGCTAAATACTTTATATAGCTCAGGAACTTTAGAAAGCTCACAAGCTCGTACGCTTCCCAACACAGCGTCATTTGTTTTATTTATAAATAATCTTTTTGACATTTTTAATAGTAGAGCTTCAAATTGCATGACAACTTTTAAAAAGGCGTTTTGTTTGTCCGTTGAACAGAAAGAGTTCTTGCTTAGCGCAAGACAATTACTCAATTCCATGAAGATTCATAGTGCAAATGGCTCAGATATTAAAAATACTTTTTCTTATATAGATGGGTGGATTTTGAACATAAATAGCCTTTTACTTTTGTGGGAATATTTGAGTAAGTTTGGGTTTCCATATGTTTTTACTAGAAAACTTAACCAGGACGGCTTAGAACATTTCTTTGGGGAAATTAGATCTCGGGGGGGTCAAGGGGGTAGAATAACCGCGTATTTGTTTTCGAGGCTTTTTCAAAAGCGCTGGGGTCTAAATTTTTTAAATACGGTCAAACGCGGTAATTGCGAACCTGAAAAGTCTTGTGAAGACGGACCCTTTTTCAATACCAACCACATTAACTCCCAACAGAAGGAAAATTCGATAGGAGCATGGGAAAATTTTCAAAGCTTAGTTTCGCCTCAACGGATCTTTATGCAGCAATTTCAGTTCAAGCTCAATGACGAGCCTTTTCTTTGTTTACAGGAAAATGCATTTAATTATGCATGTGGTTGGTTTTACTCCAAGTTTCGTAAAATGCACATTTGCTCACAGGCAGCTGAGCTTATTAGTGAAAACGAAAGTCCTAATTTTCATTTTTCGTCCGAAAAAAAAACACTGCGATTTTGAGATGCTTAAAGCACCAAAAAACTTTATTTCATATGTCCCTTGAGCAAAAGTTCCTAGAGCTTTTTGATCACAACTGCCACAGGAAAAATCTGAGCCAATATTTTTTTCACCAACTGGTGACCGTAGATCCCTACAAATGCTGCGAAAAAAACGATCCCCAAAAATTTTTAGCTTTTGTAATACGGGTTAGAATATTGTGGGTTATTAGGTTTTATAACAGAAAATTGAAGGACTGCAATTTTAATGACAAAATTCTTAAAATTAAACATTTATAATCAAATATTTATTTTTTCAGGAAGAAGTACCTGTTTTACTGCATGTGATTTGTTAATTGTGATTTTATTTTATTTCAGTTTTGCTTTACATTCATTGTGATATTTTTATTTTACAATTTTTTTTTTTGCGTAGTAACTGCGAATATTGCAGTATTTTAGTTTTGCATGTTTTTATATTTAAAACACCTAGTTTTTAAGTATTGGTGGATATAGGCCTACTGGGGAACCAACCACCTTAAAAAACGGTCAACGCGCCATTTGCATACCTCTTGGGTGGCGTGGAAATGCAAATTTTTGAATAAAGACATTTCAATAAAATTTAAATCTTGTGTGCTTTAAAAAAGTGTATGCAGTAAGTATGAAAGAAAAGTGATGTTCGAAAATCATTTTTAGGAAATTTATCAATTTTTATTTAACAATTTTTGAAAAATGTCTGTGTTGATCCCTGCATAAAAATAAAATTGATATTTACTTTTACAAGATTTTTTCTTATATAAATCACCAACACCCTTCAAATTTGATGAAATCAAGTCCAATACAAGTGTGTGCTGCCTTAATGTGTGCGCCTGGAAGCTATAAGGATACTCCATAAGACGTATCTCAAATTTTTCGCAGACGAAATTTGCTAATTCTTCGTGCCTAAAACCAAATGTAGAAGTTTTTTTATAAGTTTTTTAAATTTATTTTCCAATACAAAAATAGTACACTACCTTCTTTGATGAACCTTGTGTTTCAAATTGTTTCCGACAAGTCTCCCCGTTGAAAGGTATGTTCGTGCATAATTATTTTACAGCTGAAGTCCTTCAAGCAACAGTCCGGAATGTCCGATAGTCCGGCAACGTGCCGGGCCCAAACGTGTGTTTAAGAAACGCAAAAAACAGAATTTATGAATTAATATGTGATGTGTTTAAATTCATAAAAAACAAACTTAACCTTTTTTTATCACGTTCGACGATATTCCCATTTTTAAGATATATACTATCAATAGATCGCGGATTGCTTTCATCCTGAAAGTTGGGGAGCACTTCAATGCAATAATTATTTTCATTTTTAATTGAACATCGCCTCGAAAAACGTTGTAAGCGACAAATTTTTTGAACCTAGTTTTCGCACTTTCACTTTCAAAAATATTTCGGCCCTTTTAGCCATTATAAAAAATGTTCCAATTTGGTTAATGCTTGGACATTTCTCAACACTTTCCGACTTTAAAGAAGTGAAATGACTTAGCACCGACTGACTGGGCAAAGTTTCAAACATGTGAAATTTTTCGCTTATAACGTTTTTCAAGGCGATGCTTCAATTTCCTTCTATTCTTCCGTCAGTATGGAGACCTTATCCAATTCGAAATTCTCCAGTTCAGCTAAAAATTCCAAGTTTTCCTGTTGGATGAATTGCATGAAATATATTATTCGACTGCATTTCAAACACTTACCTGGCAGCTTTCCAGCATTTCTCTCGTAACAGCTTTGACTATTTACAGCTGTTAAGACTAATTTAAAGGCTTTATATATTTAAAATGTTCGAAAACATTTATCTGGAACAACACAGAACTAAAAATATTTGTATTTGATAAAATCTTAAACAATAACAAAAACAGCTGTTTAAGGTTAAGAAACACAACACATCCTTCCTAGAGCTGTAGAAATGTTTGAAAATTGTAAATCGATACATATTAAGTGGCTCAAGTACTTAAGAAAAATCTTTCTCAAAATTATGCATAAACTACATCTTTTTAGAGCTCCTCTGAATGAAAAGAGTATATTATTGCATAAATTATCATTGAAACCTAAAAAAGTTTTATACTAAGGTGACAAAATCAAGAAAGTTCAACGCAATTATGTTTAGTTACAAAATTGCGCGAGTACTCAAAAATTTCTAGCATCACTAATTCACCACGGATTTCGGTTGTTGTTGGGAGTGCCACATATAGTAATATATGTCCAGTCTTATTGAAACTGTCGAACGATGAGGGTGTGCTCGCATGATTTTTGCATTCACATCACATCGTTACGTTAAAACACGAAGTGTTTCTGTCTTTGTGTGCGTTTGGCTGTCACTGCTGTATAGAGACAGACAGGCGGACAGACAGACGGATGGATATGTCTAAATCGAATCTCCTGAAGACACTGATCATTATATCCGACACACTCTGTGTCGAGGGTATATTGCGTTTGTTGTGGTTGTGTGTAGCACCCAGAACCAGTCGAGATAGACCATACAAAATGTATATAGAAATGATCAGAGTCACCAGGAGAATCGATTTAGCCATTTCCGTCTGTCTGTCCGTCTGTTTGCATACAGTTTTCTTATCGAAGGAGTTGAGCTACCTCGACGATATTTGGTATGCGTACTCACAGGCACATGAGTAAGAGTAGTACTAGGGTCTTGTCTGAAAATCACAAAAACTGTTTTAAAAATTGAGTTTTTTCAAGACATTTTGATGAAATTTGATAGTTGAACATATTTAAAGCCAAGTTATTCAATTTCCAAAAATTGAAAAAGTGGGCGAGGCCGAAGGGCGTGTTTCGAAAATTGCCTTTACCAATTACATAAGAGAGGATAAGAACACTTTTGGGCGCATAACGTAAGCATATTTAACCATAAATAAGACGCCGATCCTAGCAACGTAAATGCGAGAAATTAACCCAAAAGCTAGTACTCTTGAAATACTCCGTCCGGGAGTACTCACAATAAAACTGATTGCTATATGTATGAAAGGTGCCTATAGATAGGTACTTAAGCTAACTTCCGTTTAGATCGAAGGCTGCTTTGCTAACTTTGAATGATGAGAAGCAAAGAGGAGAATAAGAGGAAATATGACACAAAAGCAGCGTACGCTCAATTAGAATTGAGGAAATGGGATATTGAAGAAAAACCAAATTTATACCCAGCGTAAGCAGAGTATATTAGTTTTGTGCAAATCTTGTAACAGCCAGAACTAAGCTCCGTAGGTATAAACATATGTATATATTCTTGATCAGGATCAAACACTGAATCGATTTAGACATGTCCGTATGTCCGTCCGTACGTGGTCGGATCTCCTCCGAAACGGCTGAACCAATCAAGTCGAAATTTGGCACACAGGTATCGCCGATAAAATTCAAGATATTAATCTCTTGCAAAGCAAACCCTAGAATTGTTAAATTTTCAACTGTCGTTGCAGTACATAAAATTTCTTAACCACGAAATATAGACTTCGAACGCACCTTCACCTTTCAGGATTCAGTAACCAATTCAGTACCGTGTCGGGTTCGCTTTATAGACCATAGAGATTCACAGCACAAAACTTAAGGCGTTGTCAATACCCATTTATACGTTAAGACATTTCAATATTCTAGAGTCAGACTCAAGAACAATTGTTTTGAGAAAATTAAGTAAGTAGAGAAAGACGTAAGAAGAAAAGAGACGGTGTTTAACTGTTCCGGAACAACCTTCTTCATACTTCAATCAATGCTTCTCTTTCTTTCCCATGTATTCAAATGGGACAATTTCGAAACATGTTTCACAAATCTGATCCGGCATACAGTGAAAACAATTTTCCCCAGCAAGGGACGCTCGGGGAGGGAGAAAAGCACTTGTATGACACATCCCCTCGCTCCAGGCCAGCAAAAAATGTGTTTCATTATCGATTTGTCTTAACGTGTAAATGCGTATAAATCTTATTTATTCTTTGTGCCGAAAATCTAAAAGCTTCCAAAAGGTGTATATTTGGCTGAAGTTAGGACATGGTGTAAGATGTGGCTATTTTTTTATAATCGGCATTTACAATGCTTACACGACCCGCTAGATACGTGTTCACTCGACACACTTAAGTCTATCTGTCTCTGCCCACACGATTTTTACTGGTGGCAAAAAAAAAAAACAGATAGTCTTAAATGTGTCGAGTAAATACGTATCAAGTGGTCATGTAAACATGGTATGTAATTGATTAAGAGTCACATAAAAATTGACTGAATGAGTCAGTTAAGTGTTTTAGTGAAAAAAGCACGTGTGCGGCACACCGACACATGAAGGGAAATACATAGGCAAGAGTACATAAACACGCACACGGGTAACTGATCAGTCAGACTGAATGCTTATGTGGCGCATTAATGAGCGACCATGAAATATATGAAATTTTGGGGAAGAAGTTGGAAATTGTTTCAGAAACCGTTTCGAACCGGTTTCGGTGTTTCGGTTTTCGGTTCGGGAACCGGTTTCCAAAAAAAACAAAATATCGCTTTCGGTTTTATTTCGGTTAGGAAAATAGTCCGGTTAAAATCGGTTACGGTTGCGGTTTCGGTTCCGGTTGCACGCCCTGATTTTAATGATGCAATCAGATTTGACAGCTCCAATTCACATAGGAATTAATTTTTAGAAAAATATTGACGAAGGAAAGTATGGTCAAACAAAGGAAGCTATGGACAAATTGCTGCCGATGTTTAACACCACTTACTTATGTGAAAGTTCCTTCTCCTTCCACAAACTAAATCAAACACGTGATAGAAGTAAACTGACAAATAAACACCTTCAGGATTTACTTCGCATCAAATGCTACCAGAATGATATAGATCTCAATTGCTTTGTTGAACATACTCCTTCTTCGCAGTATTAAATGACTTCATATATTTTTTCTTCATTTATTTCTTCATATATTTTCATATTTTTTTTAATTTTCCGTTCATTACTTTTCTTATATCTCTACAATTTTTTCAGTCAGAAAAATTTGCACAAAATGTCTATGAAAGTTGGTTTTTCAATTTAACGTACAAGTTTTTTTTCACTGTAAGCTTTTAAAAGCTTTCAACACATAGACACTTATGCGTTTGTATCGTACCCTGACAACCTCTAAAATAATAGTTTAAAAACAAAAAAGCTTTTAGGAAAAATATTTATGGTAACAAAATTAAAAAGTTTTTCAATCCAAGACATGATTTTTTGAAAGTTTTTTATGCATATAATTTGCTTTTTCATCCCTGAGCGTAGGAATTGTTTTATTTTAAATTATTTTTAAAATAGTTTTCATAATTAAATTATTTTTATACATCAAATATTACCCGATTTTTCACATTTTCATCCGCCTTCGCTGTGGTTTGAACCGGGAACCTTTTATCCGCTGGGCGAGAACGCATGCTCTATGCTATTGAGGCCTCTGAGATGTGTTCAGCAAATATGTTAAATGAATGAAATCTAGCTGGAGAAACCTCGTTGATTGTTTCTATCGCATTCACTGCAGCAAAAACTCACAAAAAATAAATATATAGACTTCTTAATGACATGGTCGACATAGAAGAACTATACATATTGACTCATTGTAGACATTGGGTCATGTGCCGACAGGCTTCCAGCAGGGCATTTTTAGGGCACCTCCACACGAGCGGTTGTTCGCGGCACTTTTCAAAGAAATGAATGGAAGCCTTCACACGAGCGTGCGTGCCGCAACGTTACCGCAGCGGCGATGAACGTTGACTAGCGGCAAATTTTCCCGCACGAGTTTCTCTGCGCCGCAGGGGTAACGCTGCGGTTTTGCGTTGTAGAAGTGTTCGTTGTATGTACTATAGTCGTGGATGTAAACAATAAAAAATATCGCGACAAACGTTATAAAAGACCGCTTGCGGGAAGATGGACGATATTTTCGACGAAAAATTTTTTAGTTCGATTTTAACCGTCTATCATAATATATGAAATAAGCGGAAAACATTTTTTTTCGTGTCCAAAGGTTTTATTAACCCTTTTCTGGATGAAATATTGAATTTCGATAAAAATTTTTCGCTATAAATAGGTTCGTTAACCCTTTACTGCTATTTCCATGGTTAAAACGATACTGAAACTATAACGCGCCGCGCCGTCTGAAGTGTAGCTATTTTATCATTCGCGGCACCAAAGATTTGCCGCTCGTGTGGGGGTTCCCTTAAGGTTACCTCTAGTACTTGGTTCTGTTGTAAAAGTTACAAAAAACTCCTATAAACTTTAAGTTTTAAGGTAGTAAATGTAAGTAATTGCCAAAATTTGGATAAGTGAGTGTGACAAGAGGGTAGTTTTCCTTAAGAAATTGGTTACAATACAAATACAAATTGCAATTGCAATACAGGCCCTTAATGGCCTTCAAAAACTCCAGAATACCTTGTCTTAACGCTAGTGGTCTGGGGCCTGTTTTAAAATATGTTCGAACATACAACTTCTGCACCGGGTGTTGTATGGTCGGGCTCGCCTGATTATAACACCCTTAATTTGTTTTTTAAAGAAGTGGAAAAGACGACTTTAGATCATGACAAAAATAATTTTATTGTTCATTTAGTCTTTATTTAGAATGCAAATTAATTGTTTTCCAATCCGTTAGCTTAAGCAAATTGTATTGAATAAATTTTTAAAAAATAGAGTCCGTTTTGATAATGTAGAAAGTAGAGATTAATATATATATACATAAGTAAATAAAGATAGAGCTGGAGAAGTGTTACTTCAGTTGGGTGGTCTAAAGCACACTCATTTATTTCTTTCGTGATTTGTGCCGGGTATTGTGCTGTCAGATTCGCCTGACTTTAACATCTTTATTTGTCGTACATGGCCAATTGCTTTTCCGGTTCAATCAAGTATTCAATCGTGTTAAAAGAGGAAGGAAGCTCCATTCCGAAAAGTTAGCAAGGCTAAACACAAAATCCATACTGCAAGATATAAATTAAAAATATGCGCTAAATCAATTGAATGTGCATACAGATTTTCCACAAAGGAAGCTACATCATTAAAGTACAAATACGGATGCAACGCGTTATAAAAAGTCTGTGTAAAATTAATAGAGCCTGCTTAAAAAATTGAGCATGACTTTTAAGAACGTCTAGAATATTTCTCGTAAGACTCAGAGCAAACTGAATACCTTAACTAAGAATGTATTCGTCCGTTGGATTGAAGATTCATAAAAACACATTCTCTGCATGGGTTCAATTGCTTCCATTTGTTTTCAGAGTATCCAAAAACAGTTTATGTCGGCCAAACTGTAGCATTCAGAAGTCAGTGACAGATCAGAACACATATGGTTAACACATGTCTTCACATCGCACATAAGAGCGAGTATAAAGACATGCAACCGAGTTCATTTTACTTGTGACGAAAAAATTACAAAAACGGGGGATTGAAATAAGAACTTGAACTCGAAAATGAATTTATACATTCGAGAGATCTTCGAGCTCATCGCAAGATAAAATTTTTTGTCAACCTTACGCGCCAGTTGAGCTCAAAATGCGTTAGAAATTTCTTATTTTATATTGAGATCATGGAAAATGTATTCAGTTAAAAAAATTGTTAAAATTGTACGATAAAGGCATTTGAATTACAATTCACGAGTCGCCACAAATAGCGCTTGAGAACTATTTAATACAATACTGTCTGCTTGTTCTAAAACAGAGAAACGCGATAATATGTCGAAGGAGTTGAGCTATTTTTAAATCCCTTGTACGGATTTGTGATCTCTCTCTCTCTCTCGGTTCTTATTTTTTGTAAAACCTGTGTAGTGTATCCTTCGCGTAGAAGAATTAATATTTTTATTTATAGTTTTTATTTCTTTATATCCTAAAGGTTTTTATTTTGTTATGTCCCGCTATTGCTGAGCGGCAGGACTCGCAAATCTATTTGGCGGCTAGCGCCCAATATCTCTATATTTATACGGCGGAGATACGCAAAGGAGTCAGCGACTAGCGCTTAATTCACCTTTTTATATTTATCCGGCGAAAGGTGCGCCAAATCGAGAATGGATAAGCAAAGGGTTTCGCATGTAAATCCAATCTGAAGTTCCAACTGAACTTCACGCTTTATTTATATCAAAAATATGTTAAGTAAGCATAAATGAATTACAATTGAAAAATATAGAATCTTATGAATTAGCTTGTGAGGTATGCTGACAAAACACTTTCCCACGATTCGACGACGCTGCCTGCAAAATATGTTGCTCATGCAATGAGTGCAGCTTGCAAGGTATTTGGTCATATGAAACCATTTATGTCGTGAATGAAGTGGAAAAATGAGTTTGTGCGTTCGTGTGTATACATACTACACCCTCACCCTCTAGAGAAAAAAAAAATTTTTTTTTTTTTTTTTTTTTTTTTTTGTATATACATACGAAGTAGAAAATTAATTTGTGTTAAGCATCTTAGAAATATAGTATTACCTTAAAATCTAAATTTCGCCTTAAAAGTTTAATTATCGTGTAAAATTATACTTATCGCATGCTTCTAACTAATGCTTAATATATAGTATCTATATTTTGTGTATTTTCTTACTTACATAGTTTTAAATTGTTGTTATGCACTAGTTTTCTTTTATTCTTATACAATATTACTGAATTAACACCTTGTCGTTCTAATATCTTAAAAGGACCTTCATAAGGACTGTCTAATTTCTTACCTGCATAATTTTCTTAAGAAACTAGGCTACCTATCTTAAATTCAATAGGATTTGAAATCTTGTCATAACATTCTTTATTTTAGTTTTTGAGTTAATCAAATACTTTCTTGCATTCTCATGTGCGTTTTGTAATCTCACTTTGAGCTCATTTTGAAAACGATCAAAATTGTAAATAGGTTCGTTACTATAAATCTTTGTTGGCAAGCTTGGTAATCTTCCAAATATTAATTCAAAAGGGGGTGTATTTTGTGCTCGTATGTTGGAGTGGTATTATAAGAGAACGTATAGTAAGGTATATTCTTATCCCATTCTGCGTCTTCAGTGCAACATAAAAGATATTCGTTGAAAACTCTATGATTTCTTTCTATTCCACCTAAAGATTCGTGGTGATAGGGTGTTGAGGTTTTTTGTTCAATGTTTAATAAACTACAAATTTCTGAAATAGTTTGATTTACAAATTCTTTTCCCATATCTGTTTTCATTGTTTTTAAATGACCATATTTTAAAATGAATTTTTCTACTATCGTTTTTGCTACTTCTAATGATTCTTTAGATGTCATAGGGAAAGCTTCGACGTATTTGGTTAAGTCGCATTGTAGAGTTAAAATATATCTGAAATTATTTGATGGGCGTAAGGGTCCTATTGTGTCAATTGATACTACTTCAAAAGGACTAGAAGGGGTTTCAGTGATTATCATCTTCTCTTTAGTATGTACGGTAATTTTATTTTTCTTGCAAATTTCGCAATTTTGTATAATTTCTTTACCATTTTATTCATACCTTTCCAGACATAGCGTTGTTTCAACTTAGCTATTGTCCTGTTTACACCGGTGTGACCTCCGAGTAAAGATAAATGATTTTCTTTAATGAAACGTAACTGATCAGGTTCGTTATTAATTGATTCGGGGGGTTTGAATAAAATTAATTGTTATGGGAGTGCACAATCCCTTATTCATGTATTTCTGCAGTGTCTCTTCATATAAAATTTTTAATTCTTGTTGACTCATAGATTCAAATACTAGGTCCTTCTTGGAAAGAGCTAGCTTACTTATGCCATTGCTTTGTAGTACTGGAATCAGCTTCTCCAAGATCTGGCTTGTGCAGTATGGTTTATCGCTTGATTCAATCAAAACATTGTTTTTGATTATGGCAAAAGTCTGCAAATTATTAAGCTTTTTGCGTTTATTATTTCCCTGTTTTTGTACAAATTTAAGAATAGGTAAATTTCTTATGTCCGATATAGATATACATTCCCACATGTGCGGATAGCTAATCCTCTTTGTGGGGGTAGGTGTTCTATTTGGACGGGTCACATTTTTATTTGTACTTCTAGTTATTGCTGCAATGCATGGAATTAAAGTTTTTAACTCATTTGAGTCCACTTGAATTCTAGAAAGTGCATCAGCATTAGTGTTTAATTTTCCTTGTTTGTAAATAATCTCAAAATCATATTCCATGAGATCCATTCGAATTCTGGTGAGTTTTGAAGAGGGGGTTTTTGTGTTTAAACAATGAAACTAATGGTCTATGATCTGTTACTTTTTTGAAAAATTTACCATATAGGTAGGGTCTAAAATGATTTATTGCCCAATGAATGGCTAAAAGTTCTTTTTCTATTATCGGTTTATTCAGTTCATGTTTGTTTAAAGATCTACTGGCATATGCAATAGGAAGATCGGATCCTA
This sequence comes from Chlorops oryzae, assembly GCA_020466095.1. NCBI lineage: Eukaryota > Metazoa > Arthropoda > Insecta > Diptera > Chloropidae > Chlorops > Chlorops oryzae. The sequence continues at coordinate 14,368 of JAIPUU010000188.1, forward strand.
TGGTACCTGGAAAGTACTGAACCAAGGGCGTA
>JAIPUU010000705.1:0-15208 GCA_020466095.1 Chlorops oryzae
ATCGCTTTGAAAAATAAGAAATTCAGTTGATGCCGATAATGTTGAAACATTGTTCCATTACGACTGACGGGACATCTAAACAAACGATAACTATCTAACAGTAACATACTTTAAGCTGCCCACAAACCATAACAGATCCATCAACGGTTGAAATCCCAAAATTGCTGTCTGTGGCATGGTTCACAAAGATCCAAGTTTTCAAAAATTTTTGATAAACCTTTGTTTCTCAATCGGTTTTCGTGTCTGTAGCCTTGTTTACAGTTTTGGAATTTTTCTTCTCTTCGTATCACTTCGTTTACTTCGTGTACTTTTGTTAACACCACTTGAAGAAAAAACCACGTTACCAACAATAAACCAAAGAAAATCCTCAATAAACTTCCCAGAAATTTTTTTTTTTAGGCTTTTTAAACTGTTAACCTATAGCAACTTTTTACCAAAAAAATAAAATTTGCAGATTAAAAAAAAAACTCCGTAAAATAAAAGAGCTACTGAAAAATGTCGTCTCAACAAGAATAAAAGCGGAAAGCAATTTTTACAAACACCTGGAAAATCCAAACACCAAAAAAAATCGCAAAAGGGCTGTGCAAAAACCTGTCGGTAGGACCATAAAACGATACAGACAGCTTACCCCGTTATAAAAACACCAGGATCAGGGAGAAAAAGTGGTCCAGCGAACCAAGGGTGGGAAACGTTAAGCGGCTGTGTACTCAGAATCCAGGCACTTCGGTTCGTGATATGGCAGCAAAAGCGGGACCATCGAAGTCAAGTGTTCAACGGATTAAAAAATGTTACAACCTAAGGAGCTATAAAGTACAAAAAGTACCTGATAGGTCAGAAAAAAAGGACGCCAAAGCCAAGAGGAGGGCTCGAAAACTGTATCGCGATTCGCGATTACGTGCCCAAATTTGATTGCGTGATCATGGACGATGAAACGTATTGCAAAGCGGATTTCAAGCAGTTACCTGGACACGGATATTATACTGCGGTTAGAAGGGGTGAGCATCCTCTAAATTTACCACCGAAAAACATACCAAATTTCCAAAGAAATGCATGGTGTGGCAGGCCATTTGCAAATGTGGCCTTCGAAGTAAGGATTTTGTGACGGATCGCACAATCAACACCGAAATTTACATCAGACCGGCGTTTGCTGCCTTTTATACGTCAACACCAAGGTTCAGTACTATTTTGGCCTGACCTAGCAACATCTCACTCGCCCAGAGAACGATGGATTGGTACCAAGCCAATAATATCACTGTGGTACCAAGAGAAGCAAATCCTCCGAATTGCCCCGAACTTCGTCCAATCGAAAAATATTGGGCTTTAATAAAAAGGAACCTTAAGCAGCCAAACAAACTGCGAAGAACATCGAAATATTTCGACATAAATGGCGTCGGCATACACTAAGGTGAACGAAAGGTCGGTAAAAAACCTAATGGAGGACCTTAATAAAAAAGTGTATAATTTTTTTTAAGTGTATTTTTTCAGTGTAATTAAAATTTTTATTTATTTTGTAATGTTCACTTAATAATAAACAGAAAGAATTAAAAAAAAAAATCATTGGTTTTTTTGCAATAAAAAAAAAACAAAAGGACAGTTATTTCTGGGACAGTCTTTAGATCCATCGTGTGTACCAAAGCGATTTCAACCAATTGATGGATTTGTATATGCGTTTGTGGGCAGCTTTATCTGTAAAGATTTTGTTTTTCGCTCAGTCGTTTTATCAACAAAACAATTATTAAATGGAACAAACCACTTAGCTCAAAACATTTCTGAGTCTTTACGTGAAGTCTTCCAAAATTGGAAAATTTATAACAAAATATCAGCGGTTGTCACTGATAATGCAAGTTCAATGATCAAAGCATGTACTCTTCTAGGAAAAACACACTTACCTTGCTTTGCACACTCGTTAAATTTGGTTGTGCAGGATTGTCTAAAGTTAGATTGTATTCGAAAATTAATTGCAAAATGTAAAGGAATTGTTTTATACTTTAAAAGTAGCACAATCGCATATACCAAATTCAAAGATTCACAGGAAACAGAAAAAAATATAGCTTGAAACAAGAAGTGCCTACAAGATGGAACAGCTCTTACCAAATGATCGTTCGAATTTTGTTGACTAGCGATGCTATTGGGAAAAGTTCTCCTCAGTACATCGAAAGCTCCACCGCCTTTAACAGCCGATGAAATTGAAATATTACAAGATTTGAAGGACTTGCTATCACCATTTGACGAAGCCACTGTTCCGTCGTCATCAAATACCGCAATAACAATATACTTTATCATTCCAGCAGTATGTGGTCTCTTGCATAATTTAAAAAGCTTAAAACGGAATCTTAAAACTCATGACGGTCTTCAAGTGTGCGTGTTCTTGATCGAACGTATAAAAAATAGACTGCTGCACTATGAAGAACACTCTCTTCCTCAATTAGGAACATTACTGGACCCTAGGTTCAAAAAGGCAGCATTTAGTTCTTTTGTAAATGCCGCTGAAGCTGAAAAAAATCTTCAAGGAGAACTAGCCCTTCTAAGCCAGGCAATACCACCTGTTCTCGATATTGAGACATCAGAGCCGCCAACACCAGTTGAAAAGCCAGGAACATCAACAAAATTGATTCAGTTCCTTGTAACAAATAAAATCAAAATTCCCAAAACTGCAGTATATGAGATTTCGTCCTTACGAAATTATTTTGAATGTGCACATTTGTCAGAGAAAGTGATGTTTTGATATATTGGAAGGTAACTACTTAAATAAAATTATTTGAAGCTTGAAGCAATATGTGGACAAGGATATTATTTTTTCAGACCGCTTCGGATCAATTATTAAAATCTTGTGCTGTACGAGTTCTTTGTGTTCCAGCAACATCAACGGAATCGGAACGTATGTTCAGTAAAGCTGGACTAATCATAAGTGATAGAAGAGCTTCCTTAAAAACTAAACATGTTGACATGCTGCTGTTTTTGAATAAAAATTCTTGGATCTCCGACTAGTCGAAAGTACAACTAAAGACTTTTTTTTATCAAACTATTGAATGTTATTTTGTTTTTATTCTTATAATAAATGTTTTAGTGTTTTTTTTTACAAAATATGTTTTTTGTCTCAATAAGGGAGATGTGCACTATCAGCCCTATTCTGAAAGTTTCTGGCAATAAATTTTCTGGGAATTTACTTTTATCTAGGCTCAAATACGTCCTTTTTGAATAGACGGGGAAATGAAATTTATGGCAATTTGTTAAATATACATTACTTTTATAATTTTCCTTTCCTCATCTATTCAAAAAAGGTGAATTTGAGCCTCGAGAAAAGTAAATTCTCAGGGACTTTATTTCCAGGAACTTTAAGAATCGGGCTGTATATGTATTTATCCAAATGAACTGTCAGAATCTGTTTCTTATTCCTGAAATATTTCAACCCACAGCGTTTAAAACATCAAAAATATTTTTTCATTTACATTGTGCGTATATAAACTGTGGGTTAGAAATATAAAAAAAAAGTATTTACACTAGTGATGCCACGAATATTCGGCCACTATTCGGTATTCGGCCTATTCGGCGTCATTTTTCAGTATTCGGTATTCGGCCGAATAGTTAAAATATTCGGCCGAATACCGAATAGTAGAAATAACTTATTAAAAAAATCAGCAGTAACTACAAATTAAATTTTTCTCACAATAACGTAAAAAAATTTAATTAACGAGAACTAAAAATACAGCAGATTTGCATTTTATTCTTTAGAAATATTAAATGTACGCTAGCTTCTTCTAAATTTTGTTTGAAAACATTATGAACAGTGGGCAAATATTTCAGCGGCAGCTTTTGCCTTGACTCCAGCTAGTCGCGAGTAGGCCCAAGCTGTCTTTACTACGTGCCGAATATTCGGTTGCCGAATATTCGTTATTCGGCCGAGAGGTTGACCGAATATTCGGTATTCGGTATTCGGCCAAATCCACTATTCGTGGCATCACTAATTTACACGATATACCGATTTCGTTGTGGATAATTTAACAGTTCATATGAATAAATACATATAGAGTAAAATCTACAAATATTTACTTATTAATACAAATGTAAGAGGTTGAATAGTAAAACAATATGATTATTGTCTCTATAATAAAACAAGTTGAGTTGTGCCATAGGACACCAGATAAGAACGAAGTTCATTATGGTATTTATAAATCTTAGTAAATATAATTCGCAGCAAGGTTTTTCTCAAAACTCAATTGTTTTTTATTAATCGAAAATATATGTATACAAGACGGCTGTTTGTTGTTTTCAACTGTTTTTAACAAGCGAAAATGCGATACAGTATTATATTCTGCTTAGCTGCATTCAATTATTTTCCAGACAATTTTATGCACTTACGCGAAAAACGCACCTACCCGAAAATTTTTGCTGTATTTTTGATTAACATATCAGAATGTCTTTAACAACACTTGAATTCTTAAAAGAACGCCGTCCAAATATTAATTTTATTAACAAACAAGTAAGAAAGCTAAAGTCGGTCAAGCCCGACTTTGAAATACCCAGCGTCCCGACGTTATGAGCGCACTATGCTTTGCTTCTCTATTTATGGGCGTGGCAGTGGAGGGCCACATAAATTATTTCCCTACACCTTTCATTCGCCTTGGTGAACCTATGTTGCGAATTTGAAGCTTCTACGCCTTTCACTTCGGAAGTTACGAAAACTCTTCATTTGTGGGCGTGGCAGTGGGCGGACCACATACATTTTTTTCCTACACCTTTCATTCGCCTTGCTGAACCTATGTTGCGAATTTGAAGCTTCTACGCCTTTTACTTCGGAAGTTACGAAAAATCTTCATTTTTGGGCGTGGCAGTGGGCGGGCCAAATAAAATTTTTTCCTACACCTTTCATTCGCCTTGGTGAACCTATGTTGCGAGTTTGAAGCTTCTATGGCATTTACTTCGGAATTTACGAAAATTCTCCATTTGTGGGCGTGGCAGTGGGCGGGCTACATAAATTTTTGTTCCTACACCTTTCATTTGCCTTTGTCAACCTATGTTGCGATTTTGAAGCTTCTACGCCTTTTACTTCACAAGTTACGATAAGCCCTTATTTGTGGGCGTGGCTCACGGAGGGCGGTGTCCATTTTTTTCCAGGATATGTCCCTTTTCGTAGTTTACCAGTACACCAAATATCAATGAAATGTGTTGAGTGGTTCGCAAGTGACAAGCATTTTACTGAAAACACATTAAATTCATTTGTGGGCGTGGCAGTGAGCGGATGTCTTCCATTTTTAGTTAGGATCATACTCGGACCCCGATATACCTGTGTGCCACATTTCGACTTGATTGGTCCAGCCGTTTCGGAGAAGATCCGGACACGGACGGACGGACAGACGGACATGTCTAAATCGATTAAATTTTTGATCCTGATCAAGAATATATATATATATGTCTATATCTACGGAGCGTTATTCTGGCTGTTACAAGATACCGTAATATACATTGCTTACGCTTGGTATAAAAATAAATAAGTACTTTGACTTACTTTCGCTACTTGAACGTACTTATTACAAGTAATCGGACTCACAGGGTTGCATTTAAGTCACACATTTCCTATATTTCTGTCAACCTGTCATCGAAATTTCAACTCTGATTTCCTTTCTTCAAAGTAGTGAGTTCGTTACTTCCTTTCAATTTACTTTAACAGCGTTAAAGTGCTAAGTTAGATAAGCAGAATATACTGGAACTGAAAAAGCATACGTGTAAAGGGTTTTCCATCGCAAATGAGATAGTCTCGAAAATGCGAATTTTCATACATAAAGATGTTTTAAAGTATCGATATATTTCACACCGATATTACATCCGCAGCCCCCGGAGTACAGACGATGATTTTAATTATATACGAATTGACGTATGCTTTGATAGCGCAAAAAAATTAAAAGCTACCTAAAATGCCCTTATATATTTGCAAAAACCTACTAATCGGAGTTATTCTGAAAACGTTCAGTCTGGCAGCACCACATATTGTTTTGTTTTGTTTGAATGCATTTATGCTTGTATGTGTCTGTGTAGTTTCTGAATTTAATAATTAATTGTTTTTTCGGGATATCGTCGGAAATAAGTGTCGCCTAAAAAAGTATAATATCTCGGCCGCATCAGGAAGTCATTTTACGTAAATATATGTATATTTCTTTCTTTTTGCAAAGGTTATTATACCCTTTTTTGCGAACTTCAATTTAGGTAACGCGGATTTTATAGCGGTTTTTCACTTTTTCTCGACTAGGTCCCCTGTCGCTATCGTTTCATAAAGAACTTCGTTCTAAAAAATTTTTTTTTAGTGGCAATTCCCAACTAGCAAAATAGTTCCAAAGTTAATATTTTCTTACCTATTTTAGGGCAGAATATTTCATTGCCCTGCCTTAAATGGGGCATAATTACGTCCGTACGACTTCCATTCGACGTTAGTGGGGGAATAGAATGGAAGTCGTCTGGCGGTAATAATAGGGTATAATAAGGCATTTCGTATTTAAAGTTAGTGCATTCAGAAGGCATTTCGACCAAAAATAGGACGAAAAGAAGTCGACATTACCAAATTTTAACCTAAATTGGGCAAAGAATGAAATGAAAAGAACGAAACGAAAACGAACCCAAAACGAAACGACAAAAAGGGGGAGAGATATATAAATAGATAAGATCTTACTCATTCATACCGATTACTTCAATACAACAATGAACAAAAAATTTTCTATCAAGTATGTCTTATGAAATTAATAATAAATAAGGCAACAGGAAATATGTATATAAATAAAAATATTTTTTTACATTTTTCCAAACACAAAATTTTTTTTTTATTTTCCATAAATATATCGAAATTAATCTAGTTGGCATTGATTTTTTTGCCGTCCAGAACAAATGCAAAACTTCTTTTAAAATATAACCACAAAGTTCTAAAATGCCTAAAGTCAAAGAGGACACTTCGAGCTTCCTTCGCCGGATTCCAATTGAAAATCCAAATGTTTTTCGGACTGATGGTTCAGTTCTTTTTTGCGTTCTATGCAGTATCGATATAAAAGCCTATCAAATAAGTCAAGTAAAACAACACTTGTCGACCGTAAAGCATCTTTTAGCCACTGAACGAAAGCAAAAACAAGAAGTTGGTTCAAGCCGAAATCTTTTGACAGCAAACCACGAAACTTGTATAAACCCAAAGCCGAGTGAATTCACTATGGATTTAACAAACTGCTTTCTTAGCTCAAACATTCCTCTCCATAAAATTCGACATCCCAGGGTTTAAACATTTTTGGAGAAATACACTAATTTTTCTGTTCCCTCAGAATAGAGCTTAAGAACCAATTTTTTGCCAAAAATATATGCAGCAAAAAACGAAGGTATAAAAGCTTTGGAAAAAATCGCATGTATTTTAGAAGGTGGTAAATTAGAGGAGGGCTCAGACAATCTTGGCGCAATGAGCCCTATTGAGCTGGCAGCTTACACGTTTTCACCAGTGACATCATGCGACGTAGAGCGTTCTTTCTCAACTTATAAACGCATTTTAGAGGACTCGCGTCGATCATTCATATTCAACTTGAAAAAATATGTAGTACATTGCAATAAAATAGACTAAACAAACTATAAATTGTATTTTAATGTAATATGAACTTTTCCGCAAAGCACTACCTAGCCAACAGCTTTTTCTATACTTATTTGACTACCCTGCACAATAAACACTAATTTCAAAGTGGAATGCTATATTTGGGGTACCCGGAGGACAGGTTCAATTGAGCCATTTCGTGTTATGTTAGGGAACCTGAGGGACTGGTCCAAACTGGCAACATTTTCACTTGGGTTTTGGCCCCATATACTCTTTCCAAATTTCATTCAAATCGGTTGATCATTATTTTAGTTAGCGTGCAAAAGAAAACTAGTTCTCTTTTATTCGTACATATTTTAAAAGTTAAGAAAATATTTCGGCATTTAAAAAAATATTTTATAAAAAAAAAAAAATTTTCAGGTTAAAAAAAATATTTCAAAGTAAATATAAAATATTTCAAAGTAAATACTATCGAAAATATTTCCTGTTGCCCTAATAATAAATAACATATGGACTTGATTAAAAAATATTTTGAGATTCATAAAACCTTAATGTATAATATATGCGAGCTTGGGTTCATGTTGAAAGTGTTCCTTGTACTCCTTCATTTTTCAGGGGCCATCTCATTGATGTGAATTAAATAAATTTTTCTTAAAAAACAATTATTTTTCGTATAGAAAAAACAGATGCAGAAGAAGAATTCTCAATCCGCCATTCGAAAGACATGGCGGAACGCAAGATCGGGCCACGAAGTCGAATTTCCTTCATTTCCTTACCTAATAGGTAAAAATGACTTTCAGCTCTTTCTTTATAGTTATTTTCCTTAAATTATCCCTGTTAAGGAATTTATTACTTATTTTTGCTCTAATAAGGCATTTAAACTTTTTTTGCGACAGCCACTCACATGTATTGCTTACACTTTTCCCTCATTTTACGGAAACAGCCGAGCATGCAACATCGAGAGCGGGCATGCGGAAATTTTAAGCTTTTTCCGTCAATTTCAGCTCTTTTAGCTACTTCTAGCTTTCATTAAAACTCGTGGTGCTTCTTCGCGTTTAGAGTATGCATATGTTCCTAGCAATTGGAAACAAAATGGAATTTTATTCTGGCCGAATAAAAATGCATTAATTAAAACTCACACTTCTTATGCTCTCAACGTTAATTAACATAATCGTCCTTTTAGGTCAAATGTTCTCTTTTCTGCAAGAACGGATTTACCCAGATTTTCGGGTTTTTTTCTTTTTTACTCTTTATATAACAAATTTCAATGTCTTAGCGCTTCTAAGCAGCGAATTTTCTAGCTAAACGCCATCTTAACATAAAATGCTCATCGCATACCGAAATTTGCCCACTCAAAAAAATCTCTCTACCTGCTGCCATCGCATACCATAAAATTTGACAGATGGTATGCGATGAACCATAGCAGTCGAGTCGCACTGTAATAGTCGAAATTAAGTCCAAAATTAGTCGATAGCCTTAAAAAACTTACCTAATTTGGAATTCAAAGTTATGGCACTATTAGGGCATTTAAGAAGGAATGTTTTACCTATTTTCGACCTAAAATATTCTTTAAAGTCACATTGACTTTTAAGCCGTGACATAGGATGAATTTAAGTAATTTCGACCTTGTAAAACATACTTTTAAAGTAGGGTATTTTTAAGGCAGAAATTTGGTCAAAAATATGTAAAACATAACCAAAATAGGTCGAATGGACCTAGCGCTGGTCATATTTCCTTACTTTGCTTGTTGGGTTTGTGTTGTGTTTATTGAGTGAGAAAGTTATTTTTCAGTGTTTGCCTTAAAGACGATATATATCGATAGTATCCATGTTTTCTCATAAAAAATCGAAAATATCGAGTATCGTGAATATCGAAATTTTCGCAGCTCTACCCAGAAAGAGTCGAGATCAGTGATGTCAGATTTTATCGATAAGAAAACCCTCATATATGGAAAAAAACCCATTTTCCCCATTTGCAAAAAATAAAACGAAAAAACCCAGAATGATTTTTTTGAAAATATGGGCGTACCGATTCAAAATTGAACATTGGATTTAAACGCAATATTTAATATTTTAATTTTAATAAAAGTATCAAGAAAATAACAAAAAAAAAACGTAGCTTAAAATTGTAGTAGTAAAATACCTTAAATGTAGTGCATAAATTTCGATATAAAAATTACCCATACTTTTCCCCATGTCACGTTTTTTGAATGAAAAAACCCACAATATGGGAAAAACCCACAATCTGGCATCACTGGTCGAGATAGACCATACAAAATGTTTATAGATATGATCAGCGTCACCAGTAGATTCGACTTAGCCATTTTCGTCCGTCAGTCCCTCAGTCTGTCTGACTATCTGTCCGTATACAGTTTTCTTATCGAAGAAGACCATTTTAATGATCTCTTATGAATTTCACAAAAATTGCTCTAAGACCGGAGTTTTTCAAGATATTTTGATGAACTTTGACGTTTTAACATACACTGTGTGACATTTTTGAGGTCATCGCGTGTGCCCTAAGGTTTTGACTGCAGATTTGATAGTACTCGTTGAGTATAGCAATGAGGGTTTGCTTATCCACCAGAAATTTCACTACTTCTGCAATACTTCCGAAGTGGTGAAAATTCATACTGCGACTACTCGCATTACTAACCCTTTCTTCTAATGTATTTTGTTAGGAGATGGCCGCTATTTTCAGTACTTCAAAATGTGTTATTCATTAGGTAAAGGAGTTTATGACCCTGGTCCGCATGAAAAACTTCATTTGGGAAAATTGCACGGCTGGCTGGCTTAAATGGACCCAATGTGCATGATTATTTCATTTGAAAATAAATAGAGTAGATGCTGCTAACATGAATGAAAATATCATTTAAAACAAAGACAATGGTACCAACGGGCATGAGAATTTGATTTGAAAAAAGAGATCTGAGAGCGGGGATCTGAGAGGAGAAGGAAAATAAACTTTTTAAATTTTCTAAATGTGTTAAAAAGCGGTTTCGAACTTATATTTTTTCAATGAATATTTTATAAAAATTGGCGGATATAGCCATATTTCGTCAATTCGTGACTGTGTCACAGTCATCGCCTTTGGAAAGACTTAAGAGTTTCAATTCTCACTTTGTGACATTTTAGAGGCATGTTTTGTAAACAAAAATTTGACGCTATTTTTGAAAGTACTCGATTGAGTATAACAACACCTCATACTCAGTTTTTTCAAGTCACCTCTATTTGTTTTTTAAATAGACTTCAAAAAGTGGGGCCGAGAATTAAATTACGCACATACTTATGGCTATATCTCGTAATCCGTTCAATATTTTAATTTCCAAAATATCACAATTTATAACTTTGAACTCATTCTTTTAATAGTTTTAGCACAAACTGACCCGAAAAAACTCTATCTAGTGAATGCAAATTGCAAAAATTCATAAAATTTGACGTGCTCCTTATCATATTTTATTTTGTATGGATTATAGCTCCCAAGGCAAATTTTTTTGATGCTAATATAGAAAGATTATAACTAGGGCAACCGGAAATATGCTTTTTAAATAAATTTTTTTTTCGTCTTAAAATAAGACATTAAAAAATTCAAATCAAATCAAACGCAAAATCAAATTTCAAAATCAAAAAATATTTTAATACCGCTCTGTAGGGAATTGAACTGGTCCATAAGTGTTCTTTAACTGCTCCCAAATAAATAGCACTACTCGCTCGTAATTTCCCCGCCAATGCATTGAGCTGTCAACTTTCAGAGGTTTCGTTCGAAAATCGATGACAAAATGGATTTTTCTTTATTTAATTGACAAAATATGCATGCTATTAATGAATGGGAACGATAACCGATTAATCTAGTGCAGAAGTAGAGAAAATGGGGCCATTCAGTACAATTCATATATTAAGCTAATAGCAGCGGCGACGGCTTGTTCTGCAATACCTCGCAGTAGCGCTTATGCCTAACATGACGGAGGTTCGATTCTCCGCGAATATTGATTTCTTTTTTTTTTTTGGGGGGTTTTCATAGTTTTCTCCATGGAGTTTAAAACAAACATAAGAATCGTGATAGATATAGAAATGCGTATTTATTCTTGACCTTTCTGTATGTTTGTTGGTCACCAATTAGTTTTTTGTAATTTGCTCCCAAGCCATGAAAGGTATTAATAAATTTGGAATGCACTTGTCTATGGTACACGTTGGAAAAACTGATTTTTTCGCACTCCAAGTCGAGATTATAAGTAGGTTACCATCTTGGACATTTTGTTCAAATAATGAAATTTCTGTTATTCTTTTCAATGATGTTCCTCTTAAATGAATTTCAATTTTTACTACTTTTGAGTATAAAGCAGCGAAATAGATAGCTCTCTTACGGTAAGAATTTCACCCTGACCAATATTCACGGAAAGTAAAACTCTAATTCCAATATTTGGTCTTGAGCTAAATACCAGATACGAGTATAATCCTCTTACGGGTAAAATTTTACCAGAACCGCAATACGCCAAATACAAAAAAATATTTTTTTTGGCGATTTGTTCGAAAAAAAGTTCAATTAAAACCGGAGCCAGGAATTAGAGGGTTAAATTAACATTTTGTTCTTGTTTTGCCATACATACATAAATGCCAAGAAAAAAAATTAAACACACAATTTAAGTTTTGCAAATCGTTTATTTTTTGGTTTTTAATGTTTTAGATTGCAGGGGTAAATGTGGTTATTGCAATAAATTACAAAATATTCGCGTAAGTTTTCGAACAAAAAAGATTTGCCGGTTTGCACGAAGAAACTTTTATATTTGGAAAAAGACCTCTCGACATCAACTGACCAAAGGAGCGTATTTGAATGCAGCAGTCTCCGAGGTTCGTACAAATTTTAACAGACCCTTCGTTTAGTTCCTTGAAGAATCGACGAAACATATTTTAATATGGATATTCCCACGTTTTTAGTTAAAACCGAATCAAATTTTTCTTGGATTTCTTTCTCAACACTCCCATTAACGTTGCCCAAAAGATTTTAAACATTTAAAAAGATGACAGTTGTTGGCATAAAGTTATTCCACCGTTCTCCAGTTTTTTATATAAGCAGGAAGAAACCCAAAGTGTGCGGTAATGTAAACTAGGTTCGATTTGAGTTCACCATCTTGTAAAAGCCTTTTGAGGCTTTTTATCGATGCAGCATCGTTTTCGTCGAGATCATTTAAAACGTTTTGGAGTGCACTAAAGTTCTTAGCGTAGTAATCTACGGCTTCAAGCCAGGTACCCCACCTTGTTACTATTGGCCTTGTTGGTAGTTCTATTGAAGGATTTGCACTTCTAAATGCTTCTATCCTTGACGGCGACTTCAAGAAGACTTTTTTCGTGTTGGAGATAAGCAGATCAACATAAGCGAATTTTTGTCTTATCTGCTCACAAACTCGGTGCAGTGCAAGGGCAACACAAGTAACGTAAGTTATTTTGGGATAGAAAACTTGAATAGCCTGCGCAGCTTTCTTCATGTACGGTGCAGCGTCGGACACCAATAGCAATATTAAGTCTTTATTGAAATCGTCGCCCAATATGTTAATCGAGTCATGAATCTGTTGTTTCGTCTATTGAAATCCATATAGATTCGCTTTTGATTGCTTCTTTGATTTTTAAAATTTTTGTTTCATATATTCCTTTCACGTAAGTGCTGCGCAGAACTGTCTCCGACGGAACCTCAAAATCCGCCTTTTACTTCGGAAGTTACGAAAAATCTACATTTGTGGGCGTGGCATTGGGCGGGCCACATAAAATTTTTACCTACACCCTTCATTCGCCTTGGTGAACCTATGTTTGCGAATTTGAAGCTTCTACGCCTTTTACTTCGGAAGTTACGAAAAATCTTCATTTGTGGGCGGGCAGTGGGCGGGCCACATGAAATTTTTACCTACAACTTTCATTCGCCTTGGTGAACCTATGTTGCGAATTCGAAGCTTCTAACGCCTTTTACTTCGGAAGTTATGAAAGTTCTCTAGTTGTGGGCGTGGCAGTCGGTGGGCTACATAAATTTTTGTTCCTACACCTTTCATTTGCCTTGGTCAACCTATGCTGCGAATTTGAAGCTTCTACGCCTTTTACTTCACAAGTTATGATAAGCCCTTATTTTTGGGCTTATTTGTGGGCGTGGATCGAGAAGGGCGGCGTCCATTTTTTTTCCAGGAAATGTCTCTTTTCGTAGTTTACCAGCACACCAAATATCAATGGAAAATGTTGAGTGGTTCCGTTACAAGCATTTTACTGAAAACACAATAAATTCATTTGTGGGCGTGGCAGTGGGCGGATGTCTCCCATTTTTACTTAGGATCATACTCGGATCCCGATATACCTGTGTGCCATTTTTTGACTTGATTGGTCCAGCCGTTTCGGAGGAGATCCGACCACGGACGGACGGACAGACGGACAGACGGACGGACGGACGGAGGGACAGACGGACAGACGGACGGACGGACGGAGGGACAGACGGACATGCTAAATCGATTCAGTTTTTGATCCTGATCATTTCTATATAATTTTTTCTATATCTTCGGAGCTTAATTCTCCCTGTTACAAGATTTGCACAAAACTAATACACCCCGCTTACGCTGGGTATAAAAAGCTTTTGCATATAATATCGGTTTGCTTAAAAAATAAGCAAAATCATATATCCGGTTGCCCTAATTATAACTAAACAACTTCTTTATATACACGAATTTTATCCGAGCACTACTTGATACCGTTTTGCAGCTGCAAAGTTGAACAATTTTTACCAAAAATCGGAAGAAAAACGCAAAATCACCCTTTGGGCATGCACGAAATTTTTCAGACTTATATGGCATTCAGACGGCATCGAAATCCCGGGATTTCGGCACTTTTGAGGATTTCAGCCGATATCCAGTCGAAATCCAGCGGATTTCCCATACAAATGAATGTCAAACGAAATCCGCTCAGAAATTGGATTTCAACGAAATCCCAAGAGAAATCCGGAACAAACTGAATGCAACTTTGTGTTTTTCGATATGTATCGAAGAAATGCTGCAACACTACTGTCAAATTTTGAAAAAACCAAAGAAAACAAACAGGCAATGCTGCCACACCCAAACGAAAAATTCCCTAGAAACTAAAAAAAATCCCCACAATTCTTTACGTTTTTCCCTACCACAAATATCGTTAAATTTTTCTTTTAATAATATGCCTGTTGCATACAAAAATGTATGAGTAGCCATGAATATGGTAGGCTTATATTATATTTTTGAGAATCTTTCAGGGTAGTCTGGAACTCCGAATCGTACTAAAGTCATTTGAAATTTTTTTTTTTCAAAAATAAAAAGTTTCTTTCAAAAATTAAGTTTTTTTTGTTGTGGTTCAAGTAAAAATGATTTCATTAAAAATATGAATAGGCATTATCTTGAAGCGGTAAATAAAACAGTTTCCAATTTATTCAAAACAGCCTATACAAATACTATTTCAATTTTCAAATTTGTAGACTATCGACGCTTAACGATAGCTTCGACCGAACTTTTTCACATAAAAACATGTTGGCATAGTTTTTTTTTTGTCTTTTTAATTTTATGACAACCAATTTATACAAAATTTATTAAATATTTTGGAATACATCACAAATTCCGTATATTTGCCGATGTTAAGAAATCTGTACTTTTGTTCTACAAGTCAA
>JAIPUU010000402.1:0-14453 GCA_020466095.1 Chlorops oryzae
AAGTACAATTCTCGAATACCATGGCACGGTCGCCACGGACATTTTGCGAGTTAGACCTGAGGAATTATCAAGTGAGTTGACTGTTGACATATTGGACGGCGCTAATGCAAGGATACTCTCAATACCAGCACGGGGGGTAAAAAGTAGTAAAAAATGGTTCACGTAGTTTGGACACGTTCCCTAATTCTATTCATCTTTCACATTTAACACGCAAAAGGGTTCCATTTTTGAGGACGAATGATTGCGAGATGGCTTTTCATTATTTTAAAACCTCTCTTGCAAGTCCAAGGATTTTGAAATACCCCGACTGCAAAAGGAAAATTTCTATAAGAACTGACGTCAGCAAGCTGGCATTCGGCGCTGTGCTCAGTCAGGAATATGACGAAATCCATCTTCCAGTGGCCTTCGCATCCAGAGCATTGACAACGGGAGAATCACACAAGGCCCCAATTGAGCAGGAATTACTGGCCATACATTGGTAATGATAACACTAGTTTACAGAATTTAAAACTTTCGTGAGGGCAGAGACGAAATGGTGGTTTTTAGACTAAATTGGGTTCGCTGATCACGAAAATGGCATCCGTTTATTTTTCCAAAGAATAATTTTTGAGATATACGCCAAAAACGTGTTTCTTGGTTGCTTTAGGAGATTTTGCCAAAAATCTCAAAAACTACCCGCCTAAATAACATAAAACTTTTTTGGTTTAAAGCAGATTCTCTCCTTTGCAACGATACATCATTTGTTACAATCGGTGTCTTAGTTTGTAAGCTATAGACAATTGAACTTGCAAAAGTTTGACTTTTTTGGGTTTTTTAAATTTTCAAAAGTTCATTCTGCAAGTCTGCATCGCTTTATTCTAATCAAATATTTTAAACGCAAATATAAGGTGTAGTAAAAAGAAATCCATTATTTTTCCAATAGATGGCGTTATTTATCTGCATCTCGCGTTGTATAAGTCCGATCGTGTTCCGCTAGGGGGCATTAGAAAGATGACAGTTCCTACTAAAAAAGCTTTTTTGACACTTTTTTGATTGATTGATTCAGTTTTGTTTGAGAGCTTGTCAAAGATGGACATCAGCAAAGAGAAAATTCGCTACATTTTACAGTTTTTCTTCGATAAGGGAGAAAACGCAAGCCAGGCGGCTGAAAATGTGAATAGCGTTTATGGACCTTGTTGGGATCTAAAAGGAAGCGAAGCGCTCAGGAGTCGAGCGTATAAACGTTCCTTTATTCCAACACTGAGGTATAGGAAACCAAGCGCTCAGACAGTGTCGAGCGTATAATAGTTTCTATATCTCCCTTTAAATAAAAGTCAAGATTGACAATGTTCAATCCTTTTATTTATAAAATGTAATCCTTATGTCTAACAGAAATATATGTGAATCCTATCTCCTGACAATTACTTAAAACTTCCCTATTCTGGATCTAAGCGTCGTGGCTTCGTGTTAGTACGTGCGCTTAGACGAGACTTCTGCTGGAACGGTCACAATCAGTCTCCCTTTCCGTTGATCGAGACGCCGCTTATATTGAGTGAAAGTGCTGACTTGGTGTTTTGCTGTGATGCACTTTCTTCTTCTCATTACTGTTTCTCCGCTGTGATATTGCCACAGAACATTTGACCTAGTTATTCGCCAAAGAACAACTGACCCAGTCATAAGTGCTGAATTGCACTTCCGCGTTGCTGGTGTCGTTGTCTTTTATTGTTCTTTCTTTTTGTCTGTCTTTCTGCCAAGTTGATCGCTGCTCGCTCATCGTCGGTCGTTGTGCATGATACTTGTTGTTGTTGTTGAGTATCGGATATCATGCCCGGTTGATGAGTTACAACATTCAAACACTTCTATAAGATTGCAGAGGGGGAGCAGGAGGGGACCTTAATGTTGGAGTCAAGGCGTGACTCCCAACATCCCTCCCCCTTTGAAGAAAATCGCGACCTTAGCGATGAAAAACCCTCGGTATTGTTTGTGTTTGTGCCGCGTGCCATTTGCTTTATATAGTGGCTACTGCTGTTTCGACTTCAAATTGTTGTTAGCATAACTTCGTCGATGTGGTTTTGTTAGCGAAAATTGATAACTTGTGATGACTGTGTAACTGTGCAAGTTTGATTTGGCCTTGAAATTATACTTGAAGACCCAGCTTGATCGGTGCAAAATTCAGTCCGGGAGTCATTGTTGGCTCCCTTCTCTCCCCTTCTTAAAGAAGTCGGTTATCTGTATTGGTGAATTGATGTCGAAGTATTTATCTTCACGGGGCTGTGGTGGCGAAGAAGAAAGGCAATTTTGTGACTTTTGCCTTTTGTTGCTGAAGATTTGTTGTTGACGAAAGGCAATTTTGAGACTTTTGCCTGTTGTTGCTGAAGACTTGTTGTTGATGAAAGGCAATTTTGATACTTTTGCCTGTTGTTGCTGGAGACTTGTTGTTGATGAAAGGCAATTTTGATACTTTTGCCTGTTGTTGTTGAAGACTTGTTGTTGATGAAAGGCAATTTTGATACTTTTGCCTGTTGTTGCTGGAGACTTGTTGACTTTTGCACGTACTTTGTTGATTAAATCTACTCTTTTACATAAATCAGATTTTGAAACTTCCATACATACAGATATTGTCTTTTTAAATTACTTTTCTTTTAAGTCTCTTACTCTATACTTTATCATAATTAAGAACTTAATATTGTAATAATTATTTATTCGTAACTCTTATTTTCTCTTAATTTCTATCGACTTCTTTTCTACCCCTCACTATAAGATATTTTCGATTTATATTTTTCTTCTTACAAATTTGATGTTCTCTTAATTTCTATCTTCCTTAGTTACTACCCCTCACCATAAGATATTTTCGATTTATATATTTCTTCTTACAAATTTGATTTTCTCTTAATTTCTATCTTACCTAGTTATTGCCCCTCACCATAAGATATTATCGGTACATAATTGTTCATTTTCTCACTTAAAACTATGGTTATTTTTTATTTTTCTTACATAGATTGATTGCAAATATATTTTTTTTGATGATTTTAATACAGAAATTTCTTTTATTCAGTGTGATATTTATTTTGATTCTTTGATTTTTTCTTTTTCCTTTACTTAGGAAATTCAGTATTTTAAATAAGATTTGTTTCTCTGTATTTGTTATTTCCGCTAGATTGCTTAAATTTTGTTGTTGCCAATCTTTAATTACTTCCCCCAACAATTCCCTTGACAAATTTAGAGGTTCATGTTGAAACATATTTTCGTTTGGGTTATATTCAATTTTTTTCTCTATGCAGCACAATAAGCTGAGTGCAAATTTAAAAATGAACAACCCGCAATCTGTTTGATTTTCCTGTTGCGGACAATTTGGATATTTTGCTTCTCTTATCTTATGCTGTGTCAAAAAAAAACTTAATATTTGTGATTATTTCATGGATACTACGCGGTTTGAGGGAGTCAAGCACGTATATAAAGTCAGAGTGTGCTACCACAAGCATCCAATGATTGTTTTCACAAATTGGAAAAACTAATGTCTTTACCATGAACACATCAATGTTTCTTAGCAATGATTTTATTCTTATCTCTGCTACTGCTTTGTTGTTTATTCCTTTTGCCGCTTTAATACTTGTGTAGGCAAATGAATCAAAAACGTAAACTGATTTGTGAATTGAAAAATGTAATTTAAATAGCCAGTTCATAAAAACATTGATGTGTACATCGTTCAACCACCTATTATTGAGCAATCTATTGTAGTCGTCCTGGGTAATATTGTTCGATCGGTTTCCTATCATGTATGTACAAAGGTTAATGTCCGTCATGTCCAACAATATTTATACTCACTTCACTTAGGTTGTCTCTTCCACCAATTTCGTTAAATTCTTTTTATTTGATTCTTTATTCCTTCTTCTTTTAGCTGCTTTCCAATGTCTCTTCCTCTTCGTTCGGCGGTTTGTCTTGAAAGAAAATCAAAATTATAAGTTATTAACCCTGAGTCCCTCTGAGCTTGATTTCCTTATGTTTCGTAATGACGGTTTTGTTGAATTCTTTGGGTTCTTACTTACTAATTCGATATATAGAGTGCTGTTGGTGTTTTCCGAATTTTACATCGCTTGTTCTTTGTAACGGTTACTTATCGATCTTAAACTTTCTCTATGACTATTTCTTTGTGGTAACTCTTGTTTTACTTCTATTTTCATGGGATTCTTTTTAAACAATATAACTATAATTACCGCAACTATTATAATAAAAAGAGATGCACTAATTCCATATGAGACATTTCTATGTAGTGTCAATTCTTTGATGAATGGTCGATTTTTAAAATTATTAACCACAATGTTCTCAAAAATAAGTGAGTTGTTTGGTATGGTTTGGAGTATTCGTTCTTCGGGGTAGTAATAAATGTCTTCTATTATCGTTTCTATATTTACAAATTCTTCGTTTCCGACTGTAATGCTGCAATTTGAAAAGGTTATAAGGGTGTTACCGTTCAGAGTGAGATTCCTTCTATCGCAATTATTTTTTATCTTTATTTCGTTTGCGTTTTTAACGATAATTGTTCCCTCATCTACATATTTAATAAAGGTTCTATTGTTGAAAATAAAGTTGCAGTTATTTTGAATAGTGCAATGGCTGCTCCGTTTCAATTCTTTGAATACTGAATTTTCTTTGTAGGTGTAGGTTGTTTTATTGATTGAAGTTACCAACTCGTCTTCTGCCATAATTTTATAAAATTCTGTATTTGGTACGGCCGTGATGAGGTTTACCTCTATTTCCTGTAATACTTTTGGAATTTTGATAACAATCACGAGTGCCTTTTCTACAAATGACATTACTCCCACTCTCACGAATTTCAGTTTAAAAAAGTCTATTTCAAATTTTTCCATTTCTTCTGTGGTGAGAATGCTTGGGTGTACGATCCCATGTTTTGCCGCCGCTATACTATCCTGAATTAGGTTCAGCTTTTCTTCTATATTTTTAAGCTTGTAAAGTTGATCATTGAACAAGACATGTCTAAAAATATCCTTATTTATCGCGTTAGCATTGTCAAAAATTTTTCGATCTTGTTCTATTGCCCTTTTTAGAGTGCTTATAGTTTCATTGAAATAGTTATTAATAGAGATCTGTTCGTTTAGGCCACCAATGGCATTGTGGCTATTTTCTGTAACAATCTTTAAATGATCCTCGATCTCTTGGCGATCTTGGTCGTCCATTACACCAAATAGCCAATTGGTTGCCCTTCCAATAGCATTAATTAATCCTCTCTTTGTTCTTCCCGCATGCGATGGTTCAATCGACTTCAGCTTTGTCTTTATGGATTTAATTTCTTTTATCAATAGTTCCTTATTTCGTATATCTGTTTTTATGAATAATATCAGACGTCTAATTCAATAAAGATAATTAAAATTTGTTTAACGTATTCTGTTTTATTTTCGGATGTGTTGGTGATGTCGACTCGCGATATGAATTACTTCATCCAGAAATTGGTATAATCTAGGTTCTTGTAGGGCCAGTGCTCTACCCCTCCGAATATTATTTACTATGTCCGGAATACTGAAGCTATGGCGTTTTATCATTTCCTGGAGAGCTATGTCTATTGCGATAAATGTGCCTGTTCGATTTATGCCTGCGCTGCAGTGTATAATAATTCTTGATTGTTTTATTAACGATAGTCGCCAATGTTTCCAAAATCGCAGCAAGCGCGAGATTTCTGGGTTTTTATTGTCAGGCCACTCTAAAAATTGCCAATGTAAAATTATACGCACTTGGTTAAGCTTTCTATGTCTGATTTCCAGCTTGCTCTCAATTGATTCATTTTTCTGATTCACTTCTAAAGTTTTTATACAAAATCGTTGCAATAGACAGATTCATTTTTATTTTTTCCCCAGTATTGATGGCATTTTTCTAAATTGTTTTCTTTTATTTTCGTAAGCATAACTATATTGTGACAGTTCTGTTCCCATACCATGCGCCAGAAGTCGTTTGTTGTGTTCTTCATTGGCCCTTGTGTTGCAATATATTCATTTTTTGCATTATGTCCGTCTATGAAGTTGGCGTGAATGTAATCTGATCCCCCCTTCAGCTTGACTCGCGTGTGCTCGAAACAAGGTACGTCTGCATATCTCTTCTTTGATCTATCGTTTGGAGATATTACTTCACTGTCTGTAGGTGCTTGAACTTTACTTTGTTTATGTTTTTTCTTCTTTTCTTTATGGAGTAGTTTCCGAGTTTCTTCGATTTTTATAAAATTTATTTTGCGATTTAATTTGATCAAATTTTTGTGAAACGTTCTGTCTTTTCCCTTTATTTTTAACTTTACATTTGACGCAGATGGAATGGAAACTATTTCAAATGGTCCTTCCCATATGGGTGAAAATTTATTTTTTCTATTTTGGCTCTTAAGCCAGACGCTGTCTCCTACTTCAAATTTTTTTTCATTTATATTCTTGTCGTAGTATGCTTTTGCCTTCAATTTTGCTGATTTTTGGTTATTTCTTACTATTTCGTGGCTGCGTTGAATTTGATATTTTAAAATTTTACTGTAATCATCCGTATTATAAATAGGAGCAGGTTTACGTTTTAATTTAATCGGAATTTCAAATTCAAAACCAAAAAGTGTTTTGCATGGGGTCTGTTTAGTGGATGAATGAACTGTATTGTTATGCACGTGCATAGCGTGATACAGCCATTCATCCCAATTGGTACCGTCCTCGTTGACAAAATTTCTGAGAAATTCTGCAAGAGGGCGGTGACTTCGCTCAAGAGCCCCGTTGGCTTGAGGGTGGTATGGCGAAGTTTGTGATTTTTTGATGCCAAGAATTTTGCATACTTCTTTAAATAACCTCGAAGTGAAGTTTGTGCCGTTATCGGTGACTAAGGCTTTTGGTATATTGAATTTTGCGATTATTTCATTAAAAAAGGCTCTTGCGACCGTTGATGCCTCAGCATCGGGTATAGCGACGCAAATAAAATATTTGGAAAAGTCATCTAAAAAGGTAAGAATATATTTATTTTCTCTTGATGAAATAGGAAGTGGTCCCACTATATCCATGAATACTTTATCAAATGGCCTGAAAGGTGTGTCGGTTAATGCCATAGGCATTTTACCTAAGCGAGAACTTTTGTTCTTCTGACAAAGCTGGCATGCGTCAATGTACTTTTTAAACTGTTTTTGCATCCCCTCCCACTTGAATTGTCTTCTGATTCTACCATAGGTTTTGAAGAAACCTTTATGTCCTCCTATAGGTGTGTCATGAAAAATTTTTAACACATTCTTAATCTCCTGGGGGTCGGTAAGGACTACCGCTGTATCTTCCTTCTCTATTCCCATTTTATTCTCTATTTTAGTGTTTATGTCTTCCAAATCGCCTGTTAAATCTTTTTTTGGGTCGGTTGATTCTGTCATGGATCTTGTAACTACCGATATGTTAACTGGAAGTCTGCTTAGTGCGTCTGCATTTAAGTTATTTTTTCCTGGCTTGTAAATTATTTCGAAATCATATTCTAACAGTTTCAACCGAAATCTCCCTAGTCTGGTGTCCTGATCTTTCAAATTAGATATTCCCTTAAGTGGCTTGTGATCTGTGTAGATTTTGAAATGATTCCCTAAAAGATAAGTTCTAAAATTTTTTACCGCCCATACTATTGCTAAAAATTCTTTTTCTATGGTGGAGTAGCGTCTTTCAGTTCCGCTAAGTGCCCTGCTAGCATAATAAATTGGGAGATCTTCCCCCTGTTCTCCCTGGGAGAGTACGGCTCCTAAAGCCTCATTACTTGCATCTGTCGTTAAACTGAAAGGATTATTGAAATCTGGATACTGCAATATGGGAGGGCTTGTTACAGCAAATTTTAAAGTATCCATGGCTTTTTGACAATCTTCTGACCACAAAAATTTTTGTTCTTTTCTTAAAAGTTTAGTCAATGGTAGCGAAATTTCTGCGGCTTTTGGAATGAATTTCCTGTAGTAATTGATTAGCCCTAGGAAGGATTGCAATTCTTTCACATTCTTTGGTGGCTTTATATTTTTTACGCATTCTACCTTACCGGGATCAGGCAGAACTCCTTTTTCCGAACATTTATGTCCTAAATAAACTACTTCTCTTTTCAAAAATTGACATTTTTCTGTTTGTAACTTTAAATTATTTTCTCTTAGAACTTGAAAAACCTTTCTCAAGCGCATTTCATGTTCCTCTAAATTTCTAGCGTAAATCACGATATCATCGAGGTAGACAAAACAGTCAATTCCCTGTAATCCTGTCAATATGCTATTCATTATCCTCTGGAAAGTGGCTGGTGCCCCAGTAAGACCGAACGGCATCCTTGCGAATTCGAAATGACCTAACCCAGTACTGAATGCTGTTTTCTGTCTGTCTTCCTTTTTAACCAGGACTTGGTGGTATCCACTTGCCAGATCAAGTGTAGAAAAATACCGACTACATCCTAATCGATCGAGAATTTCGTCTATTCTTGGAATGGGAAAAATTTGTTTCAAGGTTATTTCGTTAAGTTTGCGAAAGTCAACTACTAGTCTCCACTTCTTTTGGCCATTTTTGTCTGCCTTTTTTGGAACCAATATTATAGGTGAGTTCCAAGGGGATTTGCTTGGAGTTATAATACCGTCACTCAACATTTTATCTACTTGAGTATTAATTTCTTTTCTGTGCGCTTCTGGCAACCTATATTGTCTTGAATTTATCGGGGCATATCCCAGCTCTGTGGGAATTTCATGTTCTAGGACAGTTGTATATGATAAATTATCGTCTTTCAAATGGAAAATATCCGAATATTCTTTGACTATTCTTGTCATAGAATTTAGTTCTTCTGTATTAAGTGTCTCTTCGAGTTTAATCGTGTGCATTAAAAATTTGAAACGGTTATCCTTATCTTTAAATGAGCTTAGATGATTAATGGTTGAACTGTTGTTCTCCTCAAAACCGTTTGCATCCTCGAATTCTAATTCGATATCTGAAGTTATTTCCACATCATACTCATTTGCATTTAAAATCGGTACATAGGCCTTATTATTTATTACCTTTGTGATAGTTTCGCCCACAAAGACGCCTTTCTTTATTTCCTTTTTATAGACCACTATTTCCACTTTCGAGGTATTTGCGAAAAAGTAAACTACTTTACTGGCTCTAGCTGGGATCCTGACTGTCTCTGTCGTAAAAATCCTGTCGCTTTTGGCACCAATAAAGGGTAAACACGCTATTTTCTTTCCGTCATTGAAAAGCAAAATATTTTTCTCGATAAGGTTGATAATAGCTCTATCCTGAAATATATCTCGGCCGACTAAACCATCTGCTGGAATTTTTGACCCCTCCGGCAAAACATGGAATTTCCATTTTAATCTTGTGTCTTTTGAATTAGTTAACGTTATTGCACCTTTGCTAAATATCGAGCCTCCGAACGCTCCTGAAAAGTTTTTCCTTTCGGACTCATTTAGATTTTCCTGGCTCTTCAGAGCTTCTATTTAAACTAAACTGGTGTCTGCCCCAGTATCCACCAATAATTTAAGTTCTTTATTTACTGCTGTTTCACAAGGGAATAATATAAATGCCTCCTCTGACCCTGTATGCAAGTCTTCTATATTGTGTGAATTTTCACACTTATTAAAAATTTTTTCATACGAATATTTTCGAATTCCTAAATTTGCTGTTCTCCGCGTAATCGCTTGACAATGCGAAATTAAACTTTCCCTAATACCCAACGTTGTATTACTTATCTTCTTTTCATTTTGCGATGTGTCATTTTCCTCTTTAGCGTAACTTACCGTGTCATTAAATGTTACCCTTTTTTCGCCTTTTGGCTTCTTAATAAGAATTCCTTTTTGCTGTCTATATTCGTCATTCTTTGACTGCTGCCTTCTTTATTTAAATCGTTTAAAAAAATTTTCGATACATCTAGCTCCTCTAATTCGTAACGTGTCTGCCTAACTTCGTTTGATTTATTCTTCATGTCCGAGGAAACTAGATTTGGCCTGTGAATTTTGACATTATATTTGGCATCCCGGTCTATTGGCCTTGACCGGGCCGCTGGGGGTTTCCCTGATCCTGACTATTGGGGCAGTTCCTAGCTATATGGCCGTGCTGAGAACATTTAAAACACCGAATGCCAGTATTAGGTTGTCTATTGTTATTTCTAGATACAGTCGCATTCTGAGTAGCAGACTCTCTATTATTTTCCAAGAATTTTGAATTAAATTGATCGCTTTGTCTAACATTTTCCGCGTTACCATTGTGTTGTGGCCTATACTGATTATGTACCCACTGGTCATTTCTCTGTCTGCAGAATGGGTTCGTATCGTGCCCTTTTACTCGACAAACATTACAAAATAGGTTTCTGCGTCTACTGTTACATTGAATTTCCGTATGCCCTACTTTACTGCAATAAGTGCACGTAACCTGATGTTTCGCTTGCTGCGAGCTGTTTCGCTTGCAAACAGAGCTAGTCTCGTGTCCGTATTGCATACAATTTTCACAATACGGTGTGTTTTTTCTTAATTGGCAAATGTCTCTCGTGTGTCCGTCTACATTACAAAAAGAGCATCGAATCTGTTCTGAGAATTTAAATGAGACTGAATCAATTTCTTCTGCTTCTTCCGCTATTTTAATTATTTCTGGAATAGGTTGGTGTTTATGCAACTCTAAACGATGTCTCATGAAAGGATCTCTGATTCCTAAAATAAATCTCCTTGTTGCTAGACCCCTGTATTCACTTAGCGCGGATACCGCTTCGCTTTGGTTCCATGATTTTTCAATAATTTCTTCTGCCTCTCTAAGCAAGGACTCTATCTTTCTTCCGAATGCAGATGCTGACTCATTTAAATTCTGTTCTGAATTTGCCAACTCCCTCCTAATAATTTCCAGATTTCGACGTGGTAAACATTCTTTTTTTATAAAATCGGCTAATTCGTCAATACTATTGAATTTAATTTGATTAGCTTTTATAAAAATTTTCCCTGCCATTCTCTGTTTAATGCAAAGTAGAATAGTCTCGGAGTCAACATTACTTAAAGCTTTTTTAACCAATTCTAACCGAGTAATAAATTTCAAAACTTCTGCACTCATGTCTGTACTGTTGTTCTCTGCAAAATAAGGTATCAACCGATTAACTTTGTCCATTACTTCATCTATTTGTGGTTGGTGCGTCATGTTGATCCTAATTATTGGTAATTTTGGATTAGAGGGTGTGGAAGAATGTTGTTCGTCTATTAAATTTTGACTTGTCGGAAGTACGAGAACGTCCGTGTTCGTGCTGATTGTTTTGGTTCTGCGTACTGGGTTAGGGCTTGGTGAATTGGCAGTGTCACAAACGCTTTTTAGGGAGACTCTCAATCGTTTGACCTCCTGCTTCAAATTCTTAACTTGTTCCTCGCTTTCTTTTAACCGCGCTTTATCCTTTTCTACCGTTTGAGCTAATTCGTTCCCGACTGCTTTAGTTAATGACTCCCTTAATTCTTGATTATTATTCTCCGATTCTTCTATTAAATTATTCTGAACGTCAATCTGTTTTTTAAAATTTTTGCATGCTCGAGTCAAACCCTGTATAGTATCTTCTAACAACTGAATCTTTTCTTCTGTGGCTTTTTCTGATGCGCTAACTGTATTTTTTACTTGATTGATTAGATAGGTAGCTTCTCCAATTTTTGAAAATTGCCCTAGCACTGTGTGGTCTTTTATTAATTGCGAAATTTCTTTCGTTAAGTTAGCTTCCCGTACTAGTTCTCTTGCTTCTCTAAGAATAGTGTCCGAATAGTTTTCAAATAATTTTAATTTTTCTTTTAATAATTCTATCTCTTTAGCCATATGGCTGAAACAAATTAACTTTTCTCTTTTTTTTTTAGCGAAAAAAAATTATATATAAAAAAAATTTCTATCAAACGAGACTCAAGGTGAAAAAAGTATATTTTAATGCACTCACCAGTTTCATTGTTCTGCTTCTTCCAATATTCACGTCGTCTTTTTGTTTACTCTGCTTTTCTTTATTTTTTGGGGACTGCTACCGTTGTTTTTTTTTTTTTTTTTTTAATTCTTTTTACTCTGCTTTTCTTTGTTAGTGCTTTTTGGGACTGCTACCGTTGCTTTTTATTTCTTCACATTAATTTCTGTCCTGACATTAAGGTTTAAAAAAAGTTTTTACACTTAAAATTTTCAAAAATAAAAATCTTCTTTCGAAAAAACACCCTCAGAGTACGCTTAAAAACGTTACTTGATAATGTTTTCTTCGTTAAAAACACCCCAATCGTGTGCGCTTTTTCGATCACGGAGTTTAGAGCTTTGCTAATGCGGTTCTGATTTCACCATGTTTTAAAACCAAATAAGGTTCCGTCTCAGCTTGACTCTTATGCTCAATGTCAAATCACACCAACGATTTAGGATAATTCTTTGAAAATCCTTATTTTCGATTCGAATCCAACCGAAAATCGGTCGAATACCGGCTGCGCCAATTAATGTTGGGATCTAAAAGGAAGCGAAGCGCTCAGGAGTCGAGCGTATAAACGTTCCTTTATTCCAACACTGAGGTATAGGAAACCAAGCGCTCAGACAGTGTCGAGCGTATAATAGTTTCTATATCTCCCTTTAAATAAAAGTCAAGATTGACAATGTTCAATCCTTTTATTTATAAAATGTAATCCTTATGTCTAACAGAAATATATGTGAATCCTATCTCCTGACAATTACTTAAAACTTCCCTATTCTGGATCTAAGCGTCGTGGCTTCGTGTTAGTACGTGCGCTTAGACGAGACTTCTGCTGGAACGGTCACAATCAGTCTCCCTTTCCGTTGATCGAGACTCCGCTTATATTGAGTGAAAGTGCTGACTTGGTGTTTTGCTGTGATGCACTTTCTTCTTCTCATTACTGTTTCTCCGCTGTGATATTGCCACAGAACATTTGACCTAGTTATTCGCCAAAGAACAACTGACCCAGTCATAAGTGCTGAATTGCGCGTTGCTGGTGTCGTTGTCTTTTATTGTTCTTTCTTTTTGTCTGTCTTTCTGCCAAGTTGATCGCTGCTCGCTCATCGTCGGTCGTTGTGCATGATACTTGTTGTTGTTGTTGAGTATCGGATATCATGCCCGGTTGATGAGTTACAACATTCAAACACTTCTATAAGTTTGCAGAGGGGGAGCAGGAGGGGACCTTAATGTTGGAGTCAAGGCGTGACTCCCAACAACCTGATACTGTAACAGCCAATCATGCGCAATTTTGGTTTCGTCGATTCCGTTCCGGTAACTTCGATGTCAAGGATGCACCACGCACTGGAAGGCCAATTGTCGAAAATGTCGATAAAATCATGGAAATTATCGAGTCCGACCGTCATGTAAGCACTGTTTCGATTGCAAAAGAGCTAAAGATTGCACAAAAAACCATTTGGAACCATTTGAATAAGGCTGGATACACAAAGAAGCTCGATGTATGGGTGCCACACGAGTTAACGCAAAAAAACCTCATAGACCGAATTTCCATCTGCGAATCGCTGCTGAACCGCAACAAAATCGACCCATTTCTGAAGCGGTTGGTGACTGGTGATGAAAAGTGGGTCACTTACGACAACGTCAAGCGAAAACGGTCGTGGTCGAAACACGGTGAACCGGCGGAAACGGTGGCCAAGCCAGGATTGACGGCCAGGAAGGTTTTGCTGTATGTTTGGTGGGATTGGCAGGGAATTATCTACTATGAGCTGCTCCCATACGGCAAAACTCTTAACTCGGAACTCTACTGTCAACAATTGGACCGTCTGAAGGAAGCAATCGCCCATAAGCGGCCAGCTTTGGCCAATAGGAGAGGAATTGTGTTCCATCAGGACAACGCCAGGCCACACACATCGATAGTGACTCGCCAGAAGCTCCGGGAGTTTGGTTGGGAGGTTCTTCTGCATCCACCTTATAGTCCGGACCTGGCACCAAGTGATTACCATCTGTTCCTGTCCATGGCGAAGAATTTTGCTGGTGAAACATTCGCTTCAAGAGAGGCTTCTGAAATTCGACTGTCTCAATTTTTTGTTAATAGGAACGAGGGCTTCTATGAGAGAGGCATAATGAAATTACCTTTAAAATGGCAACAAGTTATCGAACAAAACGGCACATATTTGACCTAAATCGGATCATTCTAACTATCTTAAATAAAGCCCTCAATTTAATGCAAAAATAATGGATTTCTTTTTACTACACCTAATATAATTTGCCTTGACAAAATCGCCGTTTGCATAATTTGAAAATTTTAAGAAATAAAGCGTATTTAAACGAAGCGGCCTTCTAGAAGACGGAAACGCGTTTCTTCTGCGGAGGAGAGAATTTGATTTCTTTTCCAATTTTCTGTACAAGAAGTATCTAGGTTCAATGGAGCGCAGTAAAAAATCAAATCCCAAGACTTTTTGGTCTTTTCTTAATAGCAAACTTAAGGTCTCCTTAGCACTTAAGAAAAGCTTAAGTCTGTAAAGCATTTTAACAGTACAAATTTTAAGTGCTCCTTAAATAAGTTTTCAAAT
>JAIPUU010001089.1:0-14156 GCA_020466095.1 Chlorops oryzae
ATCATTACAGCGAACTTTCGTCGCAAAACCTGACCTCCAATTACAAAAAGTCATTGATAGGGCATGTGTAGCTGAAGCCGCATCCAAGAACATGCTAATAATTCATGAATCGGATCCGGAGCAGGTCCACCGAATTGAGTACGGTAAGACTCCACAGGATAAAAGAAAGAAGCCAGGAAGCCAGAAAAAGTAAAATCGGTTCAGTACATGCAACGGTTGTGGTTCTGCTTATGTTCGTCGGCAGTGTCAAAGAGTATGTTCTATACTCTTTGACAGCGCTGAAAGCGAACTGACGATCGAAAACGAAATTGCTTGCGCGTTTCCAGCAAGTGGCTCTTTGAATCCAAAATTATTAATGAAAAAGTTAATTTTTTCAATGAAATATATTTTTCTATTTTTCTTCAAACATTTCTTTACACGTTGATATAAAAATCTGTTGTCTTACCCTTCAAATAGAACCAAAATTTGCATCCGAAGATAAAAAGCCGATTTAACATGCAAAACAACAACAACGTGTCAACAGTTTTGATTTATTTCGTCATCGCTCTGAAATGGCGCTATCTTTTTTTCTTGTTTTCTTGTATCATGGTCAAACCTTGAAAACCATTAAAACAAAATTATCTATCGAAAAAAAAAACTTTCCCATTAGAAAAGCAATTGATTCTAAATTTTACCATTTAACTTCATTTGATGACCTTTTTATTAGACATAAAATTTTAAAATTCAACGACTTTTTTTTAGAAATCAAATTTTCATAAAACCCCCACCCCAACGGTAAACCCTGCGTACGGGCCTGCTACATACCATACATGCTTTCTACATACTCCCGTTAATTGAATAAAATAAATTTTCCTGAAAAAGCTCCATATATATGTAGCTCCATATTTTCTTATACATATGCGGGAAAAAAATTTTTTGTTCAGCCTGAAGGCTGAAGATTTTTCTTTAAAAAAATTTGATTTTAAAGTCGGACGATTTCGAAAAAATGTGTGAAAAAATGACACTTTTCTAAATATGATTAACAGAATATCAGGTAAATTGATATCTTCCTGGGAGAAGAGGCAAGAAATAAAAGCGCTTTTTCATGAAGACCAAAATAAAATTTTTCATTTCATGCCGGGAAAGAATCTCTGCAGCAATTATCAGGGCAGCATTGATTTAACGTTCATAACATATTAAATTAAATAAAACCGTTTGTATTCCAGATTCAAAAAATTCTCGCTTGTTTAAGGCATTCTTTCGTACATAGCCAAATAAATATTTATTTACAAATATGTTATAACAAAGGTCTCTTCTGTTTCTTCTCATCCTTTATTGACATTTATCTAATCGCATCACCCTATATTGAATAATGACCATTATGAATTTGTACAATTATAGCGGCAGAGACGAGCAATAATTTCGTCATGGAGCTACATACATACGTACATATCTCGGGGGAGCAGTGATAGCTGCTCTGCTTTTGAAATTTGGCGAATTATCACCGAATCATCTGATTCAAGTAAGAAGGATAAATGTTCAACACATCCTACACCTCTTTGGGGGTGTTCATTGTTACAGAAGTGCACACAGTGTCCAGCAGATTCTCACTTGAGAAATTCCAAGTCATTTGTTTTGTGGGATTTCAACATCATTGACGCGACGCTTAAAAGATGGGCAGTGGCAGCCTCCTTCAGAATTCTTGTACTCGCGCATTAATCCAGCTTGTCTTAGACTTACAAATCATCATGATTTTAGCAATTCAGATAAATTTTAGTTGAAGAGATATACAGAACAAACGGCTCTTATTATCAGACGCGTACGGAGTAAAGAATTTTGTGGATGGGGGTTTTACTTTTCCAGGGACGTAGTACGTATGAGCAATGTTCATATACTTTTTATACATTTACATTTTGTATATATTATTACACCTATATATACATTACGTATACATTATATACATAAAATAGTTGTAAGTTGAAGACAAGTTGTATTATGTTTTATAAGTAGCTTAACATCTAGTTAATTTACAGTTGAGCTGTAATTTTTTTACTATTTTAAATGACGGCTGTAAATTTTAGTTGTGAGAACTTTCAGAATCATACAATATACTATGTAGTTAAGGTTGAAAAACATAATCAAATCCAATCGGTAAGCGAGTGATGTAATCTGTACAGCACATGTCTACCACTTACCAAAATCGATGAAAATTAACATGGCGATGTCATTGAAAATTCGTTCGTTTCCTCTTTCGCTTACCATTAAGTTGAAGAATTCTAATACGACAGCGTAATGGAAGAATTCTTCGGCAAAAGCGTAATCGAAGTATACAAATAAGAAAAATTTGGAGAAAGTGCCTAATATGCTTTCCAGACGTATAACGAAATCTCGGGATTTCAGAAGAAAATTGAAATCGCCTGGATTTCAAATGTCAAATTTATTCTGAAATTGTCTGAAATCTGGAGATTTCGTTGAACGTCTGGAAAGCATATAACACGCCGATGTCGGCTGGTTCAAATCCCGGTCGGACAAGACCCAATTTTTTTTTTTTTTTGTGAATAACTAGATAATTATGAAATAAAATACTTATAATTAAATAAAAACTTGGAGGAATAAAAAGCTTTCAACCAAACATTTAATGGAAAAAAAAAATTTTTTTTTATGAGCTTGTGCATGACGCTTTCGAAGACTCTGGATACTTTATGCATAAATGCCATGGCTGGCATATCGTTGTCCCGGAGTTAACTCCTCGTATATCACAAAAAAACATTTTTTGAATTCTAAAGTTGAACATGATATATCCAAAAAATTGCGCGTTGTTAATGTTTCAATCTTTTCTCTTTATATAAAATGTTTTATTTTTAATAGTTTTAAATCAAAAATTTTTAAAAGCGGGGAAAATTCTTCAAGTAACACAATTTTTTCCATTCGAAGAAAAATTATCAATTCATCGTATATGCCACTTTTTGTGAAACCTGTGTTTGATAGTGGATATAAGAGCAAATGCCTACCAAAAATTATAAAAAAAATTTTTGTTAAAATGAATTTGATTTCAAAAGATTTTAACATAACAATAACATAAGTATTTATGTTTTTTTTTTTTTTTGGGCGACTGACATAAGACACAAATGACATAAGTCACAAAAAAAAAATGACATAAGGCCCAAAAAATAAAACCCAAAATTTTATGACATAATGTGCTTTTCAGACGTACAACGAAATCTCGGGATTTCAGAACAAAATTGAAATCACCTGGATTTCAAATGTCAAATTTGTTCGAAAATTTTCTGAAATCCCGAGATTTCGTTGTACGTCTGAAAAGCACATTAGGCCCAAAATATTAAATTTGAGTTTTTGTGTAACTTTGACCGCCGATATTTCGCAAATGCGGTCTTTCCGCAATTTTGCGTCTAAATTAGAGCCCTGCATGGGTATGCCTTTTCGCGTATTCAAATACATTCACATGTTTACGAAAACGTCATTGTACTAATACAAGCGACATGAACACAGTACCCAGTAGTCAGTAGGTCGCCCCCGATATTTGTGACATGCCAAAGTTCCAGTCCTTGAAGACTAGCCATTTCACCTACCACATGAACCTGAAAGAGTAGATAGGCCTCAGCTCACATTTCCCTATTCGCTGCGTATGATTGTTTTTGCTGTTGTCTGCTTTTACGTCGCATTCTGATCATTTGCCCGTCAAGCGTTCGATAGCGCAGTGGTTCAAACTATGACTCTATAGCCGGGAGGTTCGGGGTTCAATCCCGGGGCGGCGAGAATTTTTCCTAATTTTTTTAATTTTTTGTAAATTAGAGTTTTTTTTTTTGTTCATAGTTCAGTTATTTTGGAAGACAAACATTTTCCCCTAAATATTTAAGGTTTTATTATTATTTTTTTTTTTAATGGTTCATTTTCAAGTAAACAATTTTTGGAGTGAAAAAATTCGTTAAATACGTTTCCCAAAATCTGAGCAACGCTAAACTCAAGTGAGCATTTTGACCAAGAAATTAAATTCGTTCGTTTAGCGTAATGGTTAAGCCGTTCGCCCAGCGATCTGTAGGTCAGCGGTTCGAGGCTCGGTGGAGGCGAGAAAATTTTAAGAGAAGCTAAGATAAAAAAGATTTAAAATAAAAAATAGATAAACAAAAAAAATATAAATTAATAAAATAAATAAATTTAAAAAAAGTCAAAACAAAAAATGAAATTTTTCTTTTTTCTCAGTCGCTGGTGCTAGGCCATTTTCCTGCCCCTTTTCGCTAGCGAAAAGGCTCGCCAACGAAGGCGTATAAACGGACGACCCGCCCATGGCAATGACATCACAATGTTAAATGGGACAGCGTTTTGGATAGCCGATGGACGCGTCCATGCCACCATGGACTGGTGAAAACACCAGTGTTTGGGTGGCTCAGTTGACTACTGGGTAAGCATTGCCACTCGTTTGCGTGAAGCAAAGAGTGTGAAAGAGAATGAAAACGGGAGCAGAGAATAGTTGTACGAGTGAGACGCGCATATTCCAATATGGGTACAACTATTCGAGTATCTCGAGTTGCTCGATCGAGTTAAATTTTATTATTGCATTGTTAACAGGGTACGGAAAAAATTCCGTTCGCGAACTGAAAAATCTCGCTATGCGAATCGTTCGTTTTTTAATTCGCGAGCACAATTTTTACCTGTGTACTGAATTTTTTTAAATTCGCTGACTGCCGAACGGAAAGAGTTTTTTAGAGAACGGAAAAATTCAGTTCAGGTTTTAGCGCACGAGCACATTTCTTACCTGTGCGTTGTATTTTTATACCCGACACACTCTGTGTCCAGGGTATATTGCGTTTGTGTGGGTGTGTGTAACACCCAGAACCAGCCGAGATAGACCATACAAAATGTTTATAGAAATTATCAGCGTTACCAGGAAATTCGATTTAGACATGTCCGTCTGTCTGTCCGTCTGTCCGTCTGTTTGTGTACAGTTTTCTTATCGAAGGAGTTGAGCTATCTTGATGAAATTTGGTATGCGTGCTCACGGGGACATAAGTAAAAACAAGTTCGATAATGGACCCGATCTGACCATATTTAGGGGTACCTCCAGTACTAGGGTCTGTTATGAAAATCACAAAAACTGCCTCAAAATCGAAGTTTTTCAAGATATTTTGATGAAATTTGATAGTTGAACATATTTGAAGTCAAGTTATTCAATGTCAAAAAATTCGAAAAGTGGGCGTGGCCGAAGGGTGTTTTTCGAAAATGGCTTCCTTCTCCCGAAAATCAAATGTGACTTGAACGAAATTTGGCAATTATGCTTCCTTTGTAGCCATAAAAATCGTCTCCAAAAATTTTTTTATAGGTCCATTATTAAGGGTACCTCCAGTGCTAGGGTCTGGCACAAAAATCTCAAAGCTGCCCCAATATCAGAATTTTTAGAAATATTTCGCTGAAACTTAGAATTTGAGCGCATATTAAGGCCTCCGATTAGAATTAGAAAAAATTGGAAAAGTGGGCGTGGCAAAAGGGCGGTTTTCATAAAGAAATTTAACAAAAGTCGGTATATGGGGCCTCTAATGGCCTTAAACACCTCTTGATATTAAAAATTATTTGAACACGTGTGCCTGTGTCGGGTATTCTATTGTCAGGCTCGCCTGGCTATAACACCCTTACTTGTTTTCATTCATTTCAGTTCAGCGGCCAATGCAGAGCAAACTCTTCAAGATTGTGAACAAAATTTCAACCCCTAAAAAATACAAAACTGCATACTTACTGCGGAGAACGAAAAATAACCGATTAATTCCGATCAAAATCGCTCACGAATTTTTTTTCCCTTCGTTTGGTTTACGATTCCGTTCACGAAACAAAAATATTTTTCGCGATCGAAAAGCATTTCGTTCGCGAACGAAATAAAAAATCAGTTCGTGTGATTACGATTTATTTTTTTCAGGAACAGTTCTCCTTTTGAAATTTTCGATAAAATATTGCTCGCTTCGTTTGGCTGGTTCAAACCCTAAAATAAGTCACACGTTCAATAAATTCATCAAATTGTTTCAATAAATTCAAAAAAATCTTTCAATCTACCTATCCCATCGATTTCCATAGCTTCCATATTTTCCATTCAAAGAATGCTAACTCTCGCACAACAGTTTGTTTACTGCAACGATTCAAATGCAAGAGAACAATTCGCCGTATGTAAAAACCGGTTTATTGTTTTGCACGCTAATGCTTTTTCTGAAATACCCAAAATACCCGAAAATTCCCGAACGCCGAACAACTACAACATTGTACTGAGAAGTTTTGAGCGAGACAACAGAGAAGCTGAGAGAGCAGAGATCAATACAACATTCGCTGCAAGAGCATGAGATCATTTATCAATTCATTTCATCCCTCACAGCAACTCGAACATGGGTACTGATACAATGAGAGAATGAGTGGAATTGTAAACAGAATACATTCATGCAGTGCTCTAGTCTAAATCTTCTGGTGACGCTAATCTTTTCTATATAAATTTAATATGGTCTATCTCGATTGGTACTTGACGATGTTTGTCGGGTATAAAATAGAAAATACTCAAAAACTTTAGAAATTTTAATCTTGGACACAGACTTAATGCTTTACGATATTGTGATGAGGGGGCTTCGCCCCCTGCTCGCTCGCTCCGCTTCGCACCCCCGCTTTCTGCACGCGTTTCTTTTTAAATTCGAGTTTTTGTGTAACTTTGACCGCCGATTGACCGATTGATTGACTTTTACAGCATTTCGTGCATAAGGATTTTGTTTTCTCCCAACTTTTGCCCTGACCCAGGGTTTCAACCCCTTTTTTCCGCGTAGTCCGCGTGCCCATCTCCAATTCAGACTAATAAAATCAATGAACCCACACTGCCTCTTAAAACTAAAATTTCCAAAAATGACATAATATGGTTTCCAGACTATTGCGTTAAACTGAATTTAGTACCTTAAGGGGACCTTCTGGTCTAGAATGTTTTGAAAATTGATTTTTTTTTTATATATTTCGGAAGAATAGACTTTTAAGAATATGCTGGCAAAGTTTCGTGAAGATATTGACAATATTTGTTTTGCTACAGCCTTTTTAGAAGGTGGAGACAGCAGGCAGCGCGCTTGATCAAAGCAACTTTGAACGCGTTTATCTCAAAACTACTTTTTTTGACCTGGTGTGAATGAAAACAAAAAAACCATCGAACCGATTTGTCTGGAATTTTTATATGTTATTCATAACATCAATGGCTATGGCCCGAACTAGAATCGAATTTTTATTTCAAGAATTTCATATTTTTTCATAAAAAAAATGGTCAAAAAAAGGGGAGTTTTTGATGGTTGAAATAAAAATTCGCGCCATTTTGTCAATTTAAAAAAAAATTTTTTTATTCTAGTTCCTGCCATAGCCGCATTCATTCTGATTAATAACATATTTTTGTTTTTTTTTTTCGATTACCAGAACTGCCAAAATCTTTCACACCACGGAGGTACTTTTTCAAAGAGGGTCCACTTCAACGCCATTTTTAAAATACCAAAAAAAAAAAAAATTACAACAACATTTTTTATTTTTTGTCAATAAAGAATATAATAAGCCTGCATACTTAGAAAATCGTTTTTTATTTGGCTTAATACCAAAAAAAAAATCATGAAAATACCCTAAATTTTCGTGCTCTAGACCAGAAGGTCCCCTTAAGCAGACTTAAGTAGTGAGTTTAAACTGAGTTTAGGGTATTTCAGGGTTGGCAACCGAAACGAATAACGGTTACGGTAACGGTTACGGTTAATTTTAAGTTTCGGTTACGGTTATACTGGTATGAAACGGTTTTTTGAATATTAAAATTTTGTTTTCGCATCATTTTTTCAAAAATACTTTTTAAGCTTTAACATTTATTCTGAACGCAATTTAAGGCATTTTAAGAAATAGCTTAGAACTTTTCATCCTTTGTTTGTGCAAAGCAGACTGTTGTTTCTTATTACCATAACAGCGGAAAAACTTTCAGCATCCAGACGGTTTCTTTGTGCGTTCATAATGAACTTGGCTCCCGAAAAAAGGCGTTCGACGCTCACCTGCGTGGGAGGCACGTTAAAATATTCGGCCGAATACCGAATAGAAGAAATAACTTAATAAACAAAATCAGCAGTAACTAAAAATTAAATTTTTCTCATAATAACGTAAAAAAAATTTAATTAACGAGAACTTAAATACAGCAGATTTTCATTTTATTGTTTAGAAAAATTAAATATATGCTACCTTCTTCTTAACTTTTTCTGATAACATTATATACAGTAGGCAAATTTTTAAGCGGCAGCGTTTGTCTTGACACCTATAGTCGCGAGTAGGCCCAAGTTGTCTTTACTACGTGCCAAATATTCGTTATTCGTTATTCGGCCAAATCCACTATTCGTGGCATCACTACTAAAGATGCTATATAACAATTAATGAACACGCAACCAAAACACGCTCCACTTTTCTCTGAATTTCCGCACTTTGCTCGCCCAGAATGGGAAAATTGACGTCAGTAATTGACTTGTGTGATAGGCCTCTTTAAAGAAAAACATCGATGTATTTTTTCAACTGACATCCCTACAAATGACATCCATATTTTGTTTGTGCCTTACACTAGCTAAACATGGCAACATAACTGGGACATTACACGAGACAAGAGCATGCATACTAGCAGAGTCGAAAGACTTGCCATATAAAAATATTGATAAAATTTGTATCCCGTAAATTTTTTTTATAAAGTAATACCGAAACCGATATGTTTTTTATTTCGGTTACGGTAACGGTTACGGTATCGGAAAAGAAACGGTTTTGAAACGGTTACGGTTACGGTTTCGGTTACGGTTGCCAACCCTGGGGTATTTAAATCATAGCTGTGAAGTAATGATTACTAATCGTAGTCATTAGTAATTTGATTACTTTTATCCAAAAGTTGAAGTATTTGATTAAGTACGATTCTTTTCTGTTTGGCCCAATAATCCAAGAATTACGAATACAAATAATCAAATTGGAATCACGATTACTTGCGATTACGAAAAATAACACTAGTTTACAAAATTAAAAAAAAGAAATGTGCTGTTGATCCCGCTCCACTTTTTTTTATAGATTTTGGGTCCCTGAATCCGAAAACCTCATCGAAAATTTTTTGAATGGATGAGAACAAAAGACAGAAGAAAACATCAAACTATTTCTAATTTTCGTTTGCTTCATTGATTTTGGTAGCTAAAAAATGTAAGGCATACTTTATTGAGTAAAATTAATAAAGAGGCTTTCATAATTTTCAAAATGTTAAAGCATACTCTTTGGTGTAAACGATAGAAGCACTTTGAAAGTTGCACATAAATGGTCATAACTTCAATATTAACCCATAGATTTTATTCGTTGGTATCACGTTTTCTTCACAAGGGTTCATTTTATACGTGTGGTTTTTCAAAAAAAATACAGTCTTAGGATTTGTATTTTTTTTTAAATTTAAACATGATATTTTTTTCTTAATTTTGAATAGAACAAAATATTTTTTTGAACTTTTGGCTTATGTTACATTGACACTCTACCATAATATCATAAAAAAGGGACATATTTTGATTTAAAATTTTAAATTCTTTAAGTAAGTACATCATTTAACTAGGTAGTTTGTTTCTATCTCGAGATATGATCCATCAAATGAAAGTACTTTTGAAAAAAAAGAGCCAAATTTTCAAATGGTCATATCTAGAGCGTGTATTTTTAAGCATTTATAAAATTGAAGCGTACTTTATGGGGCAAACAATTTGTTAAATTTACATAAAGTTAAGATTCAAATCGATTTTTAGCCTATTTAAGACTTTTTCAAAGCTAGGAAATCCCCTTGAAGTTCAAATTCGCTACTTATTTCCAAAATGGTGATAAGAAAAAAATATCCCCCCCCACAAAGTATGCTTCAAATTTATAAATGCTTAAAAATACACGCTCTAGTCATATCTCAAAAACCTATCCATTCAAAAAATTTTTGATGAGGTTTTCGGATTCAGGGACCCAAAATCTATAAGAAAAGTAGAGTGGTGTTTCCTGTACAAAATGGCTGTAAACTAGTGTAATCAAAAGTAATCAAAAAAGTAATCCGACTACTTTTGAAGATTATTTTTGATTATTTTTAGGGGTTTTGTCTGTTCAACTAGCAATTTTTAGAAATTTGATTCAAAAACAAATACAAATATAACAGGTTGGCTGATAAGTCCCCGGTCTGACACATAGATGGCGTCGCTAGTATTAAATGCATATTATTTTTATATAGTGGCAACCTTCAAATGATTCGTGTCAAAATTTGACGTCTGTAAGTCAATTAGTTTGTGAGACTGAGCGTCTTTTGTGAAGCAACTTTTGTTATTGTGAAAAAAATGGAAAAAAAAGAATTTCGTGTTTTGATAAAATACTGTTTTCTGAAGGGAAAAAATACAGTGGAAGCAAAACCTTCGCTTGATAATGAGTTTCCGGACTCTGCCCCAGGAAAAGTAACAATAATTGATTGGTATGCAAAATTCAAGCATGGTGAAATGAGCACGGAGGACGGTGAACGCAGTGGACGCCCCAAAGAGGTGGTTACCGACGAAAACATCAAAAAAATTCACAGAATGATTTTGAATGACCGTAAAATGAAGTTGATCGAGATAGCAGAGGCCTTAAAGATATCAAAGGAACGTGTTGGTCATATCATTCATCAAAATTTGGATATGAAAAAGCTCTGTGCAAAATGGGTGCCGCGCGAGCTCACATTTGACCAAAAACAACAACGTGTTGATGATTCTGAGCGGTGTTTGCAGCTGTTAACTCGCAATACACCCGAGTTTTTGCGTCGATATGTGACAATGGATGAAACATGGCTCTATCACTACACTCCTGAGTCCAATCGACAGTCGGCTGAGTGGACAGCGATCGGTGAACCGTCTCCGAAGCGTGGAGAGACTCAAAAGTCCGCTGGCAAAGTAATGGCCTCTATTTTTTGGGATGGGCATGGAATAATTTTTATCGATTATCTTGAGAAGGTAAAAACCATCAACAGTGACTTTTATATGTCGTTATTGGAGCGTTTGAACGTCGAAATTGCGGCAAAATGGCCCCATATGAAGAAGAAAAAAGTGTTGCTCCACCAAGACAACGCACCGTGCCACAAGTCATTGAGAACGATGGCAAAAATTCATGAATTAGGCTTCGAATTGCTTCATCACCCACCGTATTCTCTAGATCTGGCCCCCAGCGACTTTTTCTTGTTCTCAGACCTGAAAAGGATGCTCGCAGGGAAAAAATTTGGCTGCAATGAAGAGGTGATCGCCGAAACTGAGGCCTATTTTGAGGCAAAACCGAAGGAGTACTACCAAAATGGTATCAAAAAATTTTAAGGTCGTTATAATCGTTGTATCGCTCTTGAAGGGAACTATGTTGAATAATAAAAACGAATTTTGACAAAAAAATTTATTTTTCTTTGTTAGACCGGGGACTTATCAGCCAACCTGTTATATAATACAAATATTTTATTATGAAAAAGAACGAAAACACACAATGCATGATAAAACAAAGAAATTGCAATTTCATATCGCTCTTTTCGGTGATTGCGTGCGCTGGTGGCTCAAATAAATTGGAAAAAAACACTTTATTCAAAGTTATTGATATATTGCTAATAAATATATATATGCAAATATAAATAATTGTCATCGACATACCGAGGTTAGTCTATTAAAGTAAAATTAACAAAAGTGAAACGCGTGCGCAACAAAATTTATATTTTTTCCAATACAGACTCCAATATAGGAACTTTTTTTTCGAAAATGATGTTATGTGTGGATTTTGAGACGGTAAACCTGATTGACAATTTTTTTTTATATCTGTATAGAAAAAAATTTCACGCGTTACGCACATGTTACATTTTTTCTTCAGTACATGTTTTTTTGACACAAAGGGTATTTCCGACTGCAGCCCCCTGAAAGGGATTTTGAAGTTTTGTTAATTTTTCGATAGGTTTTACCCTAAAACCACTCCAGGAACCAATTTTAAAGTTTCTTTTGCGGAGTGTCTGAGATATTTTTGAAAAATCCTTTTCGATAAGACTTTTTTTCAAAATTTTATATCTCAAAAGTGGCTCTGGGATAGCGTAGGGGATGCGTGCTATGCTCTTGATCCCAGGGTCCGAGGTTCGATTCCCGGCACAGGCGAAACGGAGTGTAATGTTCCAAGCCTAGCACTGGTTTTTCAAAAATCGCATGTTAGGGGCACACTACATAAAAAGACGTACACTCACACAAAACCCAAGAAAACCTCATTGGTATCACAATGGGCCGATTAACGGCCTCAGTGGCAGAAAAATGAAAAAATGGCTGAGGATAGCTAATTTAACCGAAAATGCAAAAACTTTTTTCTTATTTTTACATTGAGAAAAAAATTTCCACAAAAATTAACAAAAGAACTAATAAATTTTGTTTAGTATTTTACCATTTTTGCGCCACTTTCTAACTATTTTCAAAAAATACCTATAAGGTATTACCTTTTATTTAAAGTAAACATTTTTAAAAGGAACGGGTTACTTTTTGAGATAATTAGAAAAACGCAAGTGCACATAAATAGATGCTCCCAGTACTAATATTCAATACAAACGTGAAAAAATTGTAGAAATTGGATAGAAAGAGAGTGCGAAACATTTTTTTTCATTTCCAATAAAAGATATTATAAGAATATTTAGAGAATGTAAAGAATTTCAGGTTTTAATACATGTGAACACATGGTGTAACAGTGCGTAACGGATGTTGCATGTGCGTAACGGAGTTTAAAGTTAAAAAAATTGTTTTATAATATTTTTTCTCGAATAACATGGCTACTAGTGTATTCTAGGATAACCTCTTATAGCTGTAAAAAAACATGAAAATTTTATCTGAAGTCAATTCACAGAAATTTTAGATAGAAGCTGACATAAATTTTCTAAGGGAAAAATTTTGTAACGCTTGCGTAACGGACATTTTGCTTAATATCATCGAAATTTACAAATGGATTTAAAAACCCTTTACACGTTCCGAAAAGAGGGTCAAATTAATAAATAATAATTGCAAATCAATTTTCGGAAAACATTTTTTCGTAGCTAAACCAATTAAAATAATTCGCAAGCTTTAACAGTGCGTAACATGGATTTCGTGATATACGCATGAAGCCTGTTTGGGTTCGTAAAGAGCTATTGGTCTTGCGATCCAAATGGGACAAAGGGAAATCGTATGTAGATCAAATTAAAGTCACATACCTTTGATGACGGCGGCGTCGAACGGATCGGCTGACGAATTCTGTTGCTGCTGTGACTGTTGTTGCTATTGTTGTTGTTGTTGCAGTTTTGGATGCTGCTGTGGTTGTTAATTTCGCGGGTTTTAAACTGGTCCCTTGGTGAAATAATACATATGGGCATTTCCAGAAAAATGTCAACCACGAATGAAAATTTTAGGTTTGACAGATTCTTTTTCTAGCAGCGAATTACCAAGCCTTTATGTTTATTCTAAAATAATATAATGGAATTTAAAGTTTTTTTTTTAATTTTAGTCTAAAATTTATAAATGTTTGGATAGACAATTTTTACTGAACATTTAAGCAAATCATACTAACTATTTTCCTTGTGGGTTTCGCCTATTTATAATTATATTACATTGTTATTGGAACTTAAATTGTTTGTACCTTGGAAAGAGTTTCTTAATAAGCATAAAAAAACAAAGAACGAAATAAGAATAACGGACTTTTTTCAGGTTTCCTTTTACCTATATTCTGATGTCGCGTACATGACTAAAAAATGCTATTAGTTCTTCTCATTAGTGAACAAGCATTCGAGTTGCAAGTAGCCCTCAGAGTTTAAACAAACTCCTCGTCTATTGTGTAAAAAATATATTAAATTTTTCCTGAAAAATTTATTTCAATTTTTATTAGTGCTTAAAGCTTGTCGCGTCCGTCATCGTAAGTTCCTTATATTTAACAAAAAATAATAT
Organism: Chlorops oryzae; assembly: GCA_020466095.1. Classification (NCBI taxonomy): domain Eukaryota; kingdom Metazoa; phylum Arthropoda; class Insecta; order Diptera; family Chloropidae; genus Chlorops; species Chlorops oryzae. The sequence continues at coordinate 13,944 of JAIPUU010001089.1, forward strand.
CAGTAGGACTTAAAGCTAATACTTTATAGATGTCAGAAGTTGTGCGTGAAAAAAGGAGGGAACAAGCAAAAAAACGGAGAGAGATGAAGAAAGAAGATGATCACAAGTGGCAGCAATATAAGAGAAAGGAAGCTGAGCAGGGTACAATATTTACGTGTGTGGCTTGGGTTTTTGGATACACCAAATCATTTGCTGTTATTAGCGACAAATTGA
>JAIPUU010000080.1:0-14432 GCA_020466095.1 Chlorops oryzae
ATATTCAAATTAACACAATACATGACTCAATTTACTGTCATGTGAAAAATAATAGGGACAGTACCATAACCTTTTCTCAATGTTGAAAAAATCAAGGTTGTTTACGATTTTCTTGACTGTTGCTCATTACACAATGTTGTACTGAAACGGGACTTTAGATAACATGAGTTTTTTTTTACCAAAACTTCTAGCAGAGCCATTTGCTAGCTTGTTTTGCTAGGCAACACACGTTTTAAGTTGTGCGAAATAATAGGGACACGATTAATTTATTGTGATAAAAAGATGTTTAGCAGTGTTTAGCAGTTAAATAAGCAATTATCGGTGGACAAATAAGATCCTTATTTTAAAACAAGTCAATTTCTCATAATACTCTACAAGGGATAGCTTTTGAGAAGCAATATTGGCCGCGGAATGTCCTTTGCCTTAGCCGAAAGAAAAATAGTGCAGAAAATTAAGAATCGAGGAAAGTCGATAAGACTTATATCAAATATCATGCAGTGCTCTTAAAATAAGATCTTCGATGCTTTCCATCATGTCCAAAAACTAGACACAATAGGAAGAAAACGAACATTTTCAAAAATTTTCGACAAGGGGTTTGACTAATGTTCCGAGCAAAACCCTTCTAAAAGTTCAAATGGACTGCAACTTGAAGTGGATGCCTTAACTACATTCCGAACTATCCGGGAAAGGCTTCAAGAAGTTGGTCTGGGAGGCGGGTCCGGAAAACAGGACGCTTTTTGTTCGTCAACTACATAGTACAAAAGTTGAAAGTTTCTAACACTCATCTTCTGTGAAAAATTTGGGCAATGGTGTACCTGCGATCATATGTTTTGCCTTTAAATGGACGAAATAATGTTTACCGTCAGATCCGAATAAATTTATTTTGGTTTCTTTGTTTGTTTTAAATGTATTTATATTTCAAAAAGCGCTGGTTGTTATAAGACTTTTGTACTATGTAGTTGACGAACAAAAAGGGTCCGGTTTTCCGGACCCGCCTCCCAGACCGACTTCTTGAAGCCTTTCCCGGATAGTTTGGAATGTAGTTAAGGCATCCACTTCAAGTTGCAGTCCATTTGAACTTTTAGAAGGGTTTTGCTCGGAACATTTGTCAAGCCCCTTGTCGAAAATTTTTGAAAATGTTCGTTTTCTTCCTATTGTGTCTAGTTTTTGGACATGATGGAAAGCATCGAAGATCTTATTTTAAGAGCACTGCATGATATTTGATATAAGTCTTATCGACTTTCCTCGATTCTTAATTTTCTGCACTATTTTTCTTTCGGCTAAGGCAAAGGACATTCCGCGGCCAATATTGCTTCTCAAAAGCTATCCCTTGTAGAGTATTATGAGAAATTGACTTGTTTTAAAATAAGGATCTTATTTATCCACCGATAATTGCTTATTTAACTGCTAAACACTGCTAAACATCTTTTTATCACAACAAATTAATCGTGTCCCTGTTATTTCGCACAACTTAAAACGTGTGTTGTGTTGTGAGTCAAAACCGTCACGTCACACGCTAACGTAACGCGGCCAGCTCTATCGTCAACGGCACGCTATCAGCGCTAAGCCAAAAGCAGTGCAATAAATAATGCATCGTAAACAAATGCAACGGCACCGTTTGAGCTCGAAACCTAACACCTCGAACAACAACAGCACGAGCGAGCATGAAATCGAACGCCTCAACAAAGCAACAACGGTCGGCGCTCGAAGTCATAAAAAGAGACACTGTTACCGGAGACGGCAACAACAACAACAGGGTCTTGTAATGACAAACAGACCGTCGATATCAATGTCAACCGAAAATCGATCGTTCAAGGCCATCGATCGAAAGGGAAAGCAGGCAGACGAAAGGCGAAAGAACACGAGCCGCCGAGTCAGCATGTGGACCACACACAAACAAGGGATGTTTGCGGCATGCGTTTGCTTGTTCGTATTGCATTTCGTTATGTACGTCTTTTTATGTGTGCACTTGGCTTGCATTAAACCGTACATATGTCGAATGGGTTTTGGGAGTGATCGGCATGTTTAGCTGATTGTAAATACATGGCACGACGAAAATAGAAGATAACGGCACTTATGCAATCGCCGGAAAACGCCGAAATGCAGAATAGACGGTGACCAAGGGACGCTAGCGGGGAGGTTAGCTGAGGAAGAAATCTATGACGCTAGCAACTATCGATATTGCGAACGGAGCAATATCGGACTATAAAAGCGAAGTTCGACTGACAAAAGGAACTTATCATCGATTAGCATTCGAAGTATTAAGAAGATCTCAACTTTGGCGCACCTACTTACGAGCCAGGACGACAAAGTGTGGATCTCAGTGTTAGCTAGGGAATTAGGGCAGTAAAGTAAGATAGAATAGAATTATTAAAGACTTTAATAAAGAAACATTATTGGAACAGAATAAAGTCAGTGTTTTAATTGGAAAAAGACTTTAGCTCATCGTTGGCGCATGATAGATGTCCTTTCTCCCCAGCAGACACGCAACATTTATGGCGCAGCCGGTTTACGACTAAGGATAGTCGGGAAGATTCTACAATCCTAAGGTATAATATTAATAAAAAAAAAAAATAACTAAAATAAAAAGTGCAAACGAAAAATTTGGCAACCAAGTCGAAATCATATTGATTGTGAGCGATAGAATTTTTCATTAGAAACCATTGAACAGGAACGACGTTTCATTCATTGGTGCCTGGGAGGAACTACGGTTTCCAAAAGGTATTTTAACGAAAAGGACTAAAAGCGTTCATAATCATACAGATTTTTTCTGTCGAGTCCAATTGCACGATAAGCGCAATTTTGGAACGATAGAGGGACCCAAAAACAAAGTGATTTGCGAATAAAAAATTTTTATATATAACTACAAACAACGAATATAAAACTTCAGACGAATAGCTAACAGAATAAGATGGTAAGTCCACAAACAAAACTTTTATAACATATGCCTCACAGGCTTCACATCAAAATTTTTATCTTAAATTTTGGAAGTTGAAAATTTTTTTTAAAAGAGTTAAATTCAATTGTTATGCGTCTTTTTATAAGCGGAGTTTTCCGTTGGACAGGGTAATTTATGGATAAAGAATGCGAAAAACTGAAACAAAAGCTCAAAGAGTCTGAAGGGCATGCGACTACACTACAAGCAGAAGCGTGGGAACTAATAAGAGAAATAAACCCGAATAGAGAATTTTTGACTTTAATAAAAAATCAGATCGCACTATCCGCATGTAATCAGTTAGAAGAGGCAGTTTTTCTGATCGATACAGCTAAACGAACAGTAAGCGCTACTAACGATTCCGCAAAGAGCAAAATAGAAGATCTAGAAGAGACAGTTGAACATTTACAGAAGAATTGCAAAGATCTAAGGGAGAGAATAGATAAGGAAACTCGATTAATAGAAGAGGCTGAGGACGAAAACGAAACTTTAAGGAAAGCTCTACAATCAGCAGTAGGGAGTGAACTTTCAGAATCCATAGAAAAGGATAAAGCGGATCTTAAAGAAAAGGAAAAAGAAATCCATTTTTTAAAAATAGAAATAGGAAATCTAAAACGAGAATTAAGGATAGTCTGCGGCACGTCCCCACTTCCAACAAGAAGAGAGTCACTTTCTGTGAACACCACTACGATCGAAGTTCCAACACAAAACAGAATAACAATGACGACGCAACAAAGCATGAAAGATATCATCAGAATAGTCCATGACGTAGTCCCAAGTTTTACGGGAACTAGGGGACCTGGATTCACATACGAGGTGTCAAAATTCATCGAAGGCCTCGCTCTACTCAATGAGACTATTGACAGAACAAATGTTACACAGGCGATACGCATAGTGAAGCAAAAGCTAACGGGACCGGCGTACCCGCAGATAAACAACAGAAAATTTGAAACATTGGAGGAACTCCAAGAGTATGTAAGACGAACGTATGCAACAATCCGAACATTAGAGGACATTAGAGCGGACATAATAAACGCTCAACAACAAAAGGACGAATCCGCGGCCTTGTTCGGAGGAAGAATGGAGACATACCTCAATGAAGCAGAAATGATAATTACCCAAAGATGGGGAGGCGCAGAAGCAAGAGCAGTACTGTGGGGATACGACGACCTAGCAAAAAAGCATTTCATTTTAGGGCTTAAAAGAGAGTCCTTACAACAATCACTTGTGAGCATGGGTGACCTAAACCTGAAGGGTCTGATAGAGGCAGCAGAGCGTTCGGAAAATATACTTAAATCAGGCCGAATCAATATAAACACAATAAGCTCCGCAGCCGAAGAAAGTCTGGTGTGCGCATTTTGTCAACAACCAGGCCACACGAGGGATGTGTGCATAAAGAGGAGAAACACAGCATACTGCGCGCCGTGTGGTGTATATGGTCATGACGAGACTCCCGGGTGCCGGAGAGACACTCCAAGACGGACAGAAGAAAGAAATCCAGCTAGAGCTGAATGCACACACTGCGGGAAAGCGGGGCACAAGGAGGAAGACTGTTGGGCGAAATTAGTCGCCCTTTTCTGCGAAAAATGCCAAGTAAAGGGCCATAAGACGAATAAATTCTGTAAAAGAGAGAACAGGCAACAGAATGTGCAGCCACGGTCTACACCGAGCCACCAGAGAATGCCTAACGCAAACAACCAAATACAATGCTTCATGTGCAAAGAAGTAGGCCATATAGCCCGAAATTGCCCACAACAGACACAACGTAGCCAGACAATCCCCGCACCTAACACGGGAAACGCCCAGCGGCCCAGTCTCGGCCGGTAGACTGGAGTGCCCAAAAAGAAGTTTTAGAACGGCAAAACCCTGCCCTGGGGAACAGCCACAAACCAGGGGCAGGAGGAGGGGGAGAGCCAGGGTGCAAAGAAGATCCTTTGAAATGCCTAGGCGCAGAACGACTGGAGGAGCCAGAGGGCCAAGAAGTGCCTTTGGACAGTCTGGGGAAAAGAAATCGAATACCAAAATGGGGAAAATCGATAAGAGAAATTCCGACGGAAGAAATGGAAAATGAGATAAAGGAAAAAATGCTTATAGACATTGGTCAGGAGACTAATGCAATGAAACCAAGAAAAAATGGCAAACGAGTGACTTTTAAGAGCACAGTCAAAGTGTTTGTATACCCAATATGCAAGATGGAAGCTACGAAAACAAAGGAAAGATTGGAAAAATGGAAAGAAAACGCAAGACTATTGAAAAGGTTGTATATCAATGCATGGCTGATGTTTTTCTTTTTTCTAAGCGAGTTTTTCCAATTCACGAAACAATTTTTGGCGGTTGAACCCAATGGGCCAAAAGGAGATGAATGCGTTGAATTATCCTGCGAGCAGGCTATCAACGACAGAATCGAAATGGTAGAAGAACCGAATTGGATCGCTGCAACTGCGACTCGAGAGGACGATGCGTACATCGAAATACCTGTAGCCAGGCTATCGACGGCAGCATCACCCTATTGATCGATTCAGGGGCAGAGGCAAGTCTGGTTAAAAGAGAGGTGCTGATGGAAGACGTTCCGATAAACCGAAAGGATACGAAGTCCTTGAGAGGGGCATTTGGAGGAAATTCGACTACGATTGGATCAATAAAATTGAAGCACAAGGCAATTCCAGCATTGGAGATGGTGATGCACGTGGTGCCACGGAATAGCAGCCTGCCAGCAGATGGACTCCTGGGGAGAGACATGCTCTGGAACAGGACTATACTAGATTCCATCAGAAAGGAGTTGACCTTCAAAGAAAAAGGTAATCTGGTAGCCACAATGCCTCTAAGGATAAGAGGAGAGAAAATCTATACCGCAGAGACGATTAGAATCCCACCAAGATCCACGAGGATAGTACGAATAAATACAGGACTACTCACGGAGGAAGTAGTCGTGCAGAAAAAACTGTTAGAAGAACATATTTATATTGGAGAAAGCCTCACGAAACCCAAAAATGGTATTGGGTTCGTTACAATACTGAACGCGTCGGAAAAGGACACCGAAATAAAAGAAGGAATGGAGGTAAAATATTCGTTATTGAAGGAGTACGAAATTTTAAGCATTTCAGAAATAAATGCACCGAGTAATAGTCAAGCTGACGAAAGGAAGAATATGCTAATCAATTCCCTAAAATTAGAGGAGAATTTGAATGAAGAAGAAAGACAGTCCATAATTGCAATTTGCAAGGACTATTCCGATGTATTTCATCTAAAGGGCGATAAACTGAGTTTTACAAGTGTGCTCAAACATGAAATCACCACGGAAGCAGGAAAGGCACCGATCAATATAAGACAATATCGCTTGCCGGAAGCACACAAGGAGGAAATAAATAAGCAGGTAGGAGAAATGCTGGAACAAGGGATAATTGCTCCAAGCAAGTCACCATGGAACGCACCGATTATCCTAGTGCCGAAAAAGGCAGGTACAGACGGGAAAAAGAAATGGCGACTGGTGGTGGATTTCCGCCAACTAAATGAAATTACGGTGAAACAGGTATTCCCGATACCACGAATTGACGAAATCCTCGACCAATTGGGTTGCAGTCGATACTTTACAACCTTGGATCTGGCGAGTGGATACCACCAAGTATTGGTAGATGAGACAGCTAGAGGTAAAACAGCTTTCAGCACGGGTTTAGGACACTATGAATTCGTGCGAATGCCATTTGGACTCTCAGGAGCGCCAGCCACGTTTCAACGGATCATGAACAGTGTCCTGACTGGGCTACAAGGAGTCGACTGTTTCGTCTACCTGGACGATATAGTAATTTACGGGAGCAACCTGGAGCAACACGAACTAAGACTCCGAAAAGTGCTGCAAGCTCTACGGGAGAATAGGCTAAAGATCCAAACGGAAAAATGTCAATTTTTACGAAAGGAGGTAGTTTACTTGGGACATAAGTGTTCCGACCAAGGTGTGCGACCAGATCCTGGGAAAGTAGAATGCGTGGAAAAATTCCCAATTCCAAAAAACAAAAAGGAGTTGCAGGCTTTCCTAGGATTGGCGAATTATTACAGAAAATTCATACCGAACGCAGCCAACCTTTTAATGCCACTAACATCACTATTGAAAAAGGACAGTGAATTTACGTGGACGAATGAATGCGAACACGCGGTGGAGAAAATTAAAACTGCAATCACCAACCCACCACTATTGAAGTACGCGGATTTTTCTAAGCCATTCCTGCTAACAACGGATGCAAGCAACGAAGCGCTAGGAGCGGTACTTTCGCAAGGCGAGCCGGGCGACGACCAACCAATTGCGTTTGCAAGCCGAGCTTTGAGTGCAACAGAAAGAAGATACTCTACCATCGAAAAGGAATTCTTAGCCATTGTGTGGGCGGCCAAAAATTTTCGTTGCTACCTTTTAGGGCGCCCCTTTAGGTTTACACAGACCACAAGCCCCTAAAGGGTATAGCAAACTTAAAGGATCAGACATCCCGATTGGCCAGATTCCGCCATAAGCTCTCGGAATTTGATTTCGAAATCTGTTACAAGGCTGGAAAATATAATTTAAACGCAGACGCATTGAGTCGATTACCATATGAAAATAATCTGGTGGCAGTAGTGACAAGAGCACAAACACAGTCCAAAATAGAGCAGAGCGATGAAAATACGGAGAAAAATAAAAGCAAAGATGAATGGAAGATACAAATCCCACAGATCACCCAGAGACAGAGGATTTAGCAGAATTTTTAACACAGAGAAAAGACATCGAAGAGGTGCTTAAAAATTTTCACGATGGGCCATTAGGAGGTCACAAAGGAGCTATAAAACATATTTCCGCATTCGACGACAGTACAAGTGGAACGGCATGCAGAGAGAGATTCGAAATTATATAAAAAACTGCGAGAAATGCCAGCGGAATAAATGCTCAAAAGTAGAAAGAATGCCCATGGTACTCACAGACATAGCTCATGGCCCCTTCTACAAAGTTTATATGGATATGGTAGGCCCCCTACCGGAAACATCGAGAGGAAACAAATACATTTTAACATTCATAGACGATTTTTCAAAATTTTTCATCTGCACAGCTATTCCGGATGCAGAAGCGGCAACAGTGGCAAAATCCTTTTTCAACGAGATAATATCAAAGTTTCAGATACCAAAGGTTTTAATCACGGATAACGGCACAAACTTTACATCGAAATTATTTAAGGAAGTTTGCAAAATTCTGGGAATCAAGAAATCCCAAACGTCACCATACCACCCCCAAAGCCAATGGTGCTCTTGAAAGGAGTCCACCGACCTCTTGCGGAATTTCTCCGAAATTTCGTCAAGGAGGATGGCACAAATTGGGATGAATGGCTGCACCACGCTATGCACGTGCATAACAACACAGTACATTCATCCACAAAACAAACACCTTGCAAAATTATTTTTGGATTTGAAACCGGAGCCACTGTACAACACAGACGATTTTCCAAAAATATTAAAATATCAAATCCAGCGCACCCATCAGTTAGTACGAGAAAACCAAAAAATAGCTAAAGAGAAATCAAAACGTTACTACGATAAGGGCTCGAAAGTAAGAGAATTTCAGACGGGAGACAAGGTGTGGCTAAAGAACCAAAACCGAAAAAATAAATTCTCACCCATTTGGGAAGGCCCTTATTGGATTGTATCAATTACAACGCCGGTGAATGTAAAATTGAAAATCAAAGGAAAAGAAAAAACATTCCACAAAAACTTAATAAAGCGACATCATCAAAAAGAACAACAAACAAAACAATAACACGTGCCTTACGGCGACAAAACAAAAAGAATATAAGTAATGCAATTTTTTTTTTACGAACAAAAAATATAATAATAGCACACAATAACCTAAAGCACCGAAATATGTAATATGCCAACCAAGGCGTTTACGAGAAATGTGAATTCCTAAAGAAAAGGAAAAGAAGAAATTAGGAGTCATATTCCTGTGTGTCTGTCTCCGAAACAAAAGCGTTAACATCAGAAATAACCTGGAAACCTCAGAAAGGCAACCACAAAGAAGAACAAGCATTCGGACACTCAATAAACAATTTAGAGAAGAAGCAGCGAGCAAAGAGCCTAACGTCAACAAAAATTAAAAGCGTATGAAATTATTAACCGAAACAGTTTTTATTTAAAATTTTTTTTTTTGTTTTATATTTTTACAGTAATTTTGTTTTAGTCCCATGATTCCAAACTAAAAATAAAGTGCGTAACATGGGAAAAGTCACTAATGGACACCCAGCGAAGTGGAAGGGAAGGAACCCGGCGACGAGGTATCCCTAAAAAATCGTACTTGGCGTCCAAATACCGGACATACAAATTCGGACACGTAGGCAAAAGATGAAGGAATAAGTCCATACCTCTCAAAGGGGGGGGCGGGACCATGTACCGCTCCGCACGTAAATAATAATCCTCGACAGTGTAGAAATCATTGAACGTCATCCTGAAACGAAATAAGGTATGGAAAAAGAAACACATAAACCGATATTCACCAGAAATATAGAAAAAAAAAAAATAATACTTACTCGAACAGAGTCAATATCGAACTTAAAAGAAATCGACGAAAACGCGACTATAAATAAGAAAATTTTGGAAAATTTTTTTTCCTTTTTCACACAATATTTCGGTTAAAAAAGCATTTGCAAGCAAAACACATGCTTGAAAATGGTCAATATCCGAAATAGAATTTGCTTGCACATGGTTAATTACCGAAGAAAACCGCGTCGGTTAAAAAAAAAAAGCATTTGCAAGCAAAACGCATGCCTGAAAGTGGTCAATATCCGAAATAGAATTTACTTGCAATATCGGTATCGGAAAAATTTTTTTTCTCGATCCCAAGGGCACACGTGCACGCACGAAACATGCAGCCACATGTGCACCCGAACCGAACAAAAAGGGTAAAGAAAAAGCATTTGCAAGCAAAAATGCTTGCTTGCACATGGTTAATTACCTAAGTAAACTGCATCGGTGGGAAAAGCAATTGCAAGCAAACCGCATGTAGAATATTTCCAATAACGCATTGACAGATTTTTATATTTTTGTTGTGTCTTCTACACAGCGATATTTCGGCAAAATCAGCACAAAACCTCAACCTTCATTAAAGGGGGGAAGGGGTAGTAGCACGTAGCACAAGTAATATAAAGAATCATTCACTTTACATTTCTCGACTCCAAAATATGTGAAAAGGAAGTCAGCAAAGTCTAATTAAGAATTATATAAAAAACATAAGCAAATTTTATTATAACAAAAAAAAAGGGGTAAAAATATAAGTACTTTGAATCGAAAAAAGCGAAAAAAAAGAAAGAGAAAAAATATATATAAACATAAGTATTTTCATTTACTACCAAATTTAAGAACATGATGTATTATAGACGAAAGAGTCCCAAAACAAAATATAATATGTTAACTGTACTGACTATGTAAACATTTTGTAGAACTAGAATATTTAGCCAGTAAGACCGTTTGAATTATATCCCGAAAATTAAAACACTAGTTCACTGAGATACCCACTACACTGCAGCGATAAATATGGATCAAGAAGCGGCAGTATCACAGCAGCGACAAAAATTTCAGCAGCATCGGTCTATCGAACACCGCTAAGAACATCATCAAAGTCATAGGGGTGAACAGAGTCTACACGCCCACTACAACAGCGAGTTAGCAACATTCAAGTAACAGCATCAACAACACGAGCTGGAATTATTAAAAACGTATTCAGCTCGCCTCATCTGTATCATCGAAACGAAATTAAGCATGAAGTATGCCTGGCTACAACAACCGCATCCTTCAGACAGAAAACCAGTCGTGATGCTCACGACTTGCCGAAGAGGGGAGGGATGTTGTGAGTCAAAACCGTCACGTCACACGCTAACGTAACGCGGCCAGCTCTATCGTCAACGGCACGCTATCAGCGCTAAGCCAAAAGCAGTGCAATAAATAATGCATCGTAAACAAATGCAACGGCACCGTTTGAGCTCGAAACCTAACACCTCGAACACCAACAGCACGAGCGAGCATGAAATCGAACGCCTCAACAAAGCAACAACGGTCGGCGCTCGAAGTCATAAAAAGAGACACTGTTACCGGAGACGGCAACAACAACAACAGGGTTTGAATGACAAACAGACCGTCGATATCAATGTCAACCGAAAATCGATCGTTCAAGGCCATCGATCGAAAGGGAAAGCAGGCAGACGAAAGGCGAAAGAACACGAGCCGCCGAGTCAGCATGTGGACCACACACAAACAAGGGATGTTTGCGGCATGCGTTTGCTTGTTCGTATTGCATTTCGTTATGTACGTCTTTTTATGTGTGCACTTGGCTTGCATTAAACCGTACATATGTCGAATGGGTTTTGGAGTGTCGGCATGTTTAGCTGATTGTAAATACATGGCACGACGAAAATAGAAGATAACGGCACTTATGCAATCGCCGGAAAACGCCGAAATGCAGAATAGACGGTGACCAAGGGACGCTAGCGGGAGGTTAGCTGAGGAAGAAATCTATGACGCTAGCACTATCGATATTGCGAACGGAGCAATATCGGACTATAAAAGCGAAGTTCGACTGACAAAAGGAACTTATCATCGATTAGCATTCGAAGTATTAAGAAGATCTCAACTTTGGCGCACCTACTTACGAGCCAGGACGACAAAGTGTGGATCTCAGTGTTAGCTAGGGAATTAGGGCAGTAAAGTAAGATAGAATAGAATTATTAAAGACTTTAATAAAAAAACATTATTGGAACAGAATAAAGTCAGTGTTTTAATTGGAAAAGACTTTAGCTCATCGTTGGCGCATGATAGATGTCCTTTCTCCCCAGCAGACACGCAACAGTTGCCTAGCAAAACAAGCTAGCAAATGGCTCTGCTAGAAGTTTTGGTAAAAAAAAAACTCATGTTATCTAAAGTCCCGTTTCAGTACAACATTGTGTAATGAGCAACAGTCGAGAAAATCGTAAACAACCTTGATTTTTTCAACATTGAGAAAAGGTTATGGTACTGTCCCTATTATTTTTCACATGACTGTATGTCATCTATGCAGAACACACGTCAAAAGCTAGTCCGAGCATAAAATCAGATGCTCCAAATACTCACTTCTAAAAGATGGACACACTAGTCATATCGTCGTCCCGGAGTTATCTCCTCGTATATCACAAAATCAAAAAATTTGAGAAAGCACGTTTTCCCGCGTACTTTTTCAAGATCTATCCATCTGTCGAGTCTCCAGGTTGCAATACCATATAGTTTACGAGATATTTGTGAGCTAAATAATTGTATGTCCTTTAAAATGATAGTTTCTCTACGCGTTATAACATCGTATATCCATATTTTGTGGATATACTATGATTTATATATGAAATTTGCGCAGTTAAAAGTTGTTGTGTTATCTCATCGTAACAAAAAAAAAAATTTTTTTAAGAAACATTTTTTTATGTTAATTTTAAATAAAAAAGATTTATTCGTGTGAAAAAAAAAACAAAAGAAGCAAAAAAAAAAAATTCTCATAGTAACACTCCTACAAAAATTTTCATTCTGAAAATAGTGTGGAATGCTTATTATAATATAAAAAATTGCATTTCTTTAAAATGTTTAACGTCATCTTGTAGCACTACAGATCACGCCGCTCGATCAAGCGCTGTAAATACGTCCTCACGCTTATTGTTCCTTTAAATAGAATACTATAAGATGCTTTTGAATTATTTTTCTTGGTTTGTGTTATTGTCGGGCTAGACCGATTATAGATTCCTGACTTGTTCAAAGTCAAATGGAAATGAGTGCAAAACAGCACAACAAAGCTAATGCAGGTAGTTCAGCTCCTTAAAACAAACGTGGAAGGTACAGTTTCGTTGTACCAACAACAATACCCAAATCAATTCTTTATTTTGTAGCTTAGTTGATTACATAACGTATAATAATTTAATTTCCCAACAAAAATAAGAATTCGAATTTTTTTTTTTAGAATTTTTTTTTTTGGAAATGTTTAGGTCACGGAAAAATAATAAGAAGAGAAATGTGTATCATTTAAATAGGCACATTTTTAAGGTATCAGGTTTTGACTTTTGAATGCTACCTTTAATGTATAAAAAAAATTTCGCTATTTGATGCAGTGGCAAGTCGTTTTTCTCAGGAAATGCGGAGTTAAGTCATTTTTCAACAATAAGATAATGATTTGGACTCCTTTTTCTATTTTTAAATGGAAAACGGATACTTAAATAACAAATTTCCTATATGAACTCATTAAAAAAATTTTTGTTAAGTCGATTTTCGTGTCAAAACAAATAAAACAAAAAAACATTATCAAATTTTTATTAATTCATTTGCTCGTATATCCACTTTCCAACACAGGTTGCCAAAAAAGTGGCGTATACGATGAATTGTCAAAAATTCTTGGAATGAAAAAAACCCTATAACTTAAATAATTTTCCAAGTAACTTTAAATTAATGATCAGAAATAATAAAAAGTAAAGCATTTTATATAAGGAAAACAGAATCAACGATTTCCAACGAGCCATTTTTTTTATATGCCATGTTAAACTTTAAACTTCAATTTCCCAACAAAAGGTTGATTGTGATATACGAGGAAATAACTCCGGGACGACGATATGTTCATGGAATGAAAACGGGTTTCCTCTATCAGAGAAACACTTAACTTATAATAATAAATTTTTCTATACCGGGATATCGATTCAACCAAACAACCATCCTGATGGGAAATCGCAAAGTGGAACAGCGATTTTAGTTTCGATGCAGGATTAAACACTTTTCATTTGAGTCCTCTGCCTCAAATTTCCAAAATAAGATAAAGATAACTGTTTAGTTCAACAGATTGATAACCATTTTTTATCTCATTGCGAAAGAACATTAGAGAATTAGAAACAGAAGCTTTCAAAGACAGAGACCGCTACTATTTCCCTTTTCAATCAATTTCTTATATGGTTTCCAGACTATTGCGTTAAACTGAATTTAGTACCTTAAGTAGACTTTAGTTGTGAGTTTAAACTGAGTTTAGGGTATTTAAATTCAGAAATAAACTCATGAGTTTAGGCATTCGTTGCTGCAACCGTTAAATTTCACTACCTTTTTTGACAACGATGAAGTTACCAGTTTGCTTTTTTTTCAAATCTTTAGAGGTGAATTGAATTTTCGTTTGTTTTAATAATAAAAATAAATAAAATATTTTTCTCCCCAATTAATCTTGGTTGCACCCGGATTCGAACCTCAGCCTTTCGGGCTCCAAGGCGGAAGCCTATCCACTATATCACGATATCTTTTCGATCAATGAAAGCAAACATCTAATTTAAGTTCGAACAGACGTGTGAGCTCGTAAACTCAGAATTTACAGTCTGAAAGGGTATTTTCTAATTTAACTTAAGGAGATGAAAACAGATTTTAAGTTGACAGTCTGGAAGTCATATAAGTCTTTAAGTCGAACTTTAAGACAGCTGAACTTCCAGGTTCCATTCAGGTAAAAAGCGCTCCTTCG
>JAIPUU010001332.1:0-14996 GCA_020466095.1 Chlorops oryzae
CTTCAAAGTCTTGCATATCATTTGCCTTTTTATGTTAAATTTAATTTTATATCTTTGAAAACCTTTTTAGATGCATGGTAGATAGGCATATTTTTGAAATTAATTCAATGATACCAATAATTCATTTTGGGAATCAGTTGACTTTAGCAGTTATTACTTATTGACATAAAAGGTTAAGACTCTGGTCTATTTTTTTCAAAACTTATATCCTGTTTATCTCAGAATGCCAAAAGCAGATTTTTAAATAAATCTTTCGATAAAATATGATCCTACTTTTCCAATTTTTTCCAGCTTTCACAAAACAATTTTCTTCTCCTTTGTTCCAAAGCTGAAACTGACGCCTATTTGACACACCAGATGTTATTTCATAGCGCCCGTTTAGACGTATGGTCAACATCGTTCAACAAATTATAAGATTCCCTTTTCATGTTTCGTTCGTGTCCACACAGGCAAAAATTGCTTCGTTCAACAAATGCCCCAAAATTTTATATTTCGAAGTTTCCCTCTTTCGCGTACGGTCGATGTTAGAAATGAAAGAAAATAAAATCCTGATGCATCTCTCAAAAAGGATTGATATTCCAAATATATTGAACGCAAATACAACAATGCAATATCAAATAAACAAAAACTATTTAATATTGCTTGGATATGTTTTTTTATTTTTATTTTCATCTAAATGTATAAAAAGGAGGGACTGTAACAGTTATAAGTTCTATTTTTAAAAACCAAATATAATCGTTATTGCTTGATTTTTAATATTTTTCGTTCAAAAATAAAAATCATATTTCGATTTCTATATTTTTTAGTAAAAATATAAATCAATTGCTGATTTTTTTTAGCGAGTTTTAGCGAAGGCATTCGAACCTTTCTGCTCGAATGAGGCCTTTTAGACTAGGCAATTATCGCCGGCAATTTTTTTCGTTTGTAGGCGAGACGCAGAGCGGGGGGTAGAGAAAAATTGCTCGTTTCACGGATTTTGTTGCATTAGCACAATTAGCTTTTCTATGCAATCGCGCGGCCACTTCCCCGACATTTGAAACTTTAAATTTTATATTTCCCGAAAATATCAGTCATACAATACTACAAGCGACACTTCCCAAAATCACTAAGACGGGTGAGGGGAGCTTGTATAAACCGACTTTGCCCATTCACAATCTGACTTTGCCCACAGTTAACACATTCACATAAAATAAACTGACTTTCACCACGATTTGTATACAGATGAACTCACACATCGACATTACAATCTGTCTTTCAACACAGCAGAGCTCAAAGCATATTACCCTCTAGGAAGCGTAAGGTATATTGCCCGGATGCAACTAGTACTTTCACCAAAACTAAAGAACTAGTGCAAAGGGGGGGTAGAGCTTTGTATAAAGCTCCGAATAGTATTGCATGGAAAAATGGTTTTTCGTGTCAGTAATAAGAGTTGCCATTATATAGTTGTTGCAAAGAGCGTTGGTGCTTCGAAATCAAAAATAAAATCTATCTTTATATATTACAAATATTTTTGTAAATAAAACAAACACGAAAAATAATTCGGTGTCTTTTAAATATTGCGTATTGGAGGCTCAAAAAATTTTAGAACAAAAATAACCAAAAAACCACAAAATATGGTCAATAATCTTTCAAAGGAACTAGTGTTTTACTATACCCAATTTACCCAATTGGTTCCCAAATCACTAAAAAAGCGTTAGTTCAAGTGTACAATTAGTGATTATTAGCCCACACGCAATGTTAATTTTGTACAGAGTAATACATAACCAGGGGTATAAAGAAGAACCAGTGATGGTGGAATTAGAAGTAGTAAAACGCTAGAGCTTAACTACTCATACTTCCTGCAGGGCTGTTGAACTGTTCACCACAGCAGTCGTTGACAAAACTCTATCTTTTTCAGTCGCACTCATGTAAACTGTTCTCTGTCTCTATCGCACCCGCATATTCTTATCATACCTACAAGCAAATTCAAAAAATTTAGAGAGTGTCGCTTGTAGTATTGTATGATATCAGTTGTTAACACCTCGAAAGTAGAAAGCGAATGAAGCAAACGTCAAAAACCAGCTCGCAGCTATCTTCACATTTGACAAAACGAAAGAGAGCAAAACGGAATAGCCGAGTACGGGCAATTCTGAAACGAGCAATTTTTCTCTACCCCCCCCCCCCCCCCCCCCGCTCTGCGTCTCGCCAACAAACGAAAAAAATTGCCGGCGAGAATTGCCTAGTGTAAAAGGCCTCATTACAAACTGCGTTTTGTTGAACGATGTGGACGTGCGAACGTCTAAGCGGGCGCAAACGTTGCTTGTTAGCTCTAAAAGGAATTTGTTTTAAAACAATTTGTTTTTTATTTCTTATTGCTTTTGATTTTTTTTACTTATCAAAAAAATTGTTCCCGTTTCCCTAGTTATAGTTCTCCTTGGCAATAAATAAAGGCGTTTTTATAACTGTGCTATGCCTTGGCATATAAATTAAGGGATTTTTATAACTGTGATATGAAACAAGGGAAGAGCGCCCTCTATTAGCAGTGTTGAACATTGCTTATTTCGTACTCAAACCTAAGCGGAGTGTAAAGCAGGAGTTCCCAAACTTTTTCGGACGCGGAGCCCTTGAAAGACATAAAAAATTTTAAGGAGCCCCAGCCTTATTTGTTATATATGGCACTATTCACCGGCAATAAATAGTTCCCATACAATTGGGACCTTCGTGGCATTGATGATGAAAATGTATAACGAAATAAAATAAGGACCAAATTTTTTATTTTACAAGTTAAATTATTTTTTAACAATGACCAACAAAATTGCTTTTGCTACTTTTTCATCAAAAAGGCATTTAAGGCTCAGTTACTCTTGATTGAACGTAACTTGACTTTACTTATTTAATCAGCTGACTTGATGTGTTTAGTACATTTTCTATGGGAGCAGTTACTGAAAACTTAATTTGACTTAAGATAAGAATCTGTGGAAAACAGATTTCTATAAGTTAAGTCAAGTAACGTTCAATCAAGAGTAACTGAGCCTTTAGCAATATACATTTTTGACATTTGGTGTTGATGCAATATTATCGATAGCTTGACCGATAGTTTGTAACTAATGAGGCCCAGGGTTGGAACCTGGCGAAGAATAAAGTGTAGCAATTTTAACAAAAAAGGGCATTAGATTTGAATTTTGCGCAGTAAAAATAAAAATCATTACAAATCTTTTTTTATAACAAAAATATATTTTATTATTTTCAAATAAAAAGAAAAAATAAACAAAAAGTACATTTCATGTAAATATTTCTCCATATTGCGCGTCTTCCAATGTGAAGCGAAGATTTTTGGCAAGATTTTTTTCTGTTATATCAGCTGTCAAACTGTTAATATCGCGACATATAAGCTTCAATGGAAAATCCAAGATGCTAAACAAGGACAACAATAGTGTGGGACAGAATTAATAAAATTAAGAGAATTTAATTCAACAATTTAACAAAATAAAAGAACTTAATGTGATTTCACTTTTTAAAAAAATGAGCAAAAGAATGAAAGTATTTAATTCGGTATACACGGTTTATTCTTCGTCTTTTATGCGCGTTCGTCTTTACTCTCGTCCCGCTAAGTCATGACTGCCCTTTCTTCTTAGGCATGTTGCAAATCTATCACTTTATCGTTTATCGGGAATCGGCCGCTGTTCATTTCCCACAAATCGGCCATCCTGCATCGTATTCGTCTCGAATGCGCCGTCTTGATCGTCATCACTATCTCCTTCATCGTCTTCATGGTTGGAGTATATTTGATATGGCTTCATATACTCTGCACAGGTAGTGGTGTTGTTTGAACCTTCGCCACAACCACTCTTCTTCACATCGTAGGTATTATTAGATTTCGCCTTGACCACCTGATATGGTCCAAGGAACTTCGGACGCAATTTTAGACCGCCGCCAAATTGAGATCTTTTTATTACGACCAGATCTCCTTCTCAGTATATGGGTCATTCTTTTACAAACCGTACGGATTTAATAAAAAAAAAATACCGATGTCTTCAAATTGGATGAAAAATTGCATACTATACAATTGAACAGATTTAATTAACATGTCATTCAAGATTTCGCTCTAAAAAAATTTTTTTCGAAAATATCCACACATGAATGTTCGATGATTTCGTTGATTTTCGAAAATCCTCTCTCACTTGAAGTGCATTATCTCGACTTGTGTTAATCGGATCAATGTCGGGTTTTTTTTATTTTGTACTTTGTTACAATAGCTTTTAAAATATAATTTAAAAATTTTTTTTTTTCTTAAACAAATTATATTAATAACAATTATATTTTTTAAACCGTTAAAACATGCCTTAGCCCCAGGTAAAATCCATTCAAAAAAATATCAGCTTATTCTCCATTCTTTTAAGCGGAAAATATATTTTTCCCAAGATGGAGTCTTTCTTAGATTGGCAGATATTAAATATTTACGAGCGCAAGTCGAGTTAAGTCAATGTCGCAACGTGTTAAACAATTGCAATCGAGCACGCTGCTGTATGAAGTTAGTGAGCGTAGAGCGTACGTTTGTCATTTATTCGTTCAAACTGTTTTTAAGTGAAGTTAAAAAAAGAGTTCAGAACAATTTCATAAGAATTTTAACCCCCAATTTGTTGACAAAGTTTTTAATTTATAACTCGTTTTAATGCAATTTAAATCAAAACTCCTATGTTTTTGTTGTATTTATTTTTATATTCTCTCTCAACAAATTTGGCGTAAATTTATTAAATTATAATAGAGCACATAAAATATAAAAATATACATTTTGTTGATGTATTCGACGTAAAAATTTTATTGTAAGACCTTTGCTATGATTGAATCATCATCAAACTGCGCTCTTATTTCGCCATCAATAATTTTCTGGATTTCAATGTCTTCAGGTGTTCTCATTTTAACTCCAATGAGTAGTTCAAAAGGTGTCATTCCTGGCATTCTCGAATGCGTCGTATTGATAACTTGTTGAACCCTTCCAACGTGACGATACCACTTAGTAGGATCTCCGATGCTAACCTTTGCCAAAACAGACCTAATGACTGCATTAAGTCTTTCGATTTGTCCGTTCACTCGTGGTAGGCCAGTAGTTATCTTGAAGTGTTTAATGTTCTGCGCCTCACAGTAGCTTTTAAAATCTTCGGACATAAACGCGGAACCACGGTCAGAGACAATTTGTTTCGGGTCACCAAACAGGATACTCTGCTGCTCCAACCTGGTCATAGCGTCCTTTGATGAAGTCGACTTATTTGGATACAACCAACAAAATTTGGTAAACGAATCTATCACTGCAAACACATGATGATAAAGCTTGCTAGTCGTCTCGAGTGGACCCAAAAAGTCTATATGGTAAGTATTAAGTGGAATTTCCTCTTTTAGAAATGGATTCAATTCCCATTCTTGTTTGCCTCTCTTCCGATTAGACACAATACACTGGATACAACAGCTGATGTGCCTCAAGATCTTTTCTTCGAGCTTCGGAATAAAATACTCTTTACAAATCAGTTCTTTGGTCTTTTTCAATGCGAAGTGCCCCTTGTCGTGAGCGCGTCTAATAATTTCCCTCTGCATCGCCTTTGGTGCCACCACTAACTCATAACCATTCACAAGTTTTTGCAACATGTCTCCTTTAAGAAACTAATCTTCGAAATCAGGTTTCTCGTGTAAAATACTTACAATAGCTCTAAGACCGTCGTCTTTCGACTGTGCATTACGAATTAATGTCAAAAAATTCGCCTCGTCAATGGTCATCACTACGTTTCGACTTAAAGCGTCGACATGCCGCATCTGAGTCCCGGCCCTGTGCTGCACTTTAAAGTCGTACTCTTCCAAAAATAGTATCCATCTGGCTACTCTGGTACTTAGTTCTTTCTTCTCCAGGGTCTTCGTGAATGCCTTGCAATCAGTCACGAGTTTAAAATGCAATCCAAGTAGATATACACGAAACTTCTTTAAAGCCTCGATCACCGCTAGCACCTCAAGCTCATAGCTGCAGTATTTCCTTTCAACTTCAGTCGTCTTCTTGCTTGCGTAATAAACAGGATGTAGTTCGTTATCATCGGGCGTCCTTTGAAGAAGTACTGCTCCATACCCATCTGCTGAAGCGTCGGTATGAACTTCCGTCTCGTAATCTGGATTGAATATGCTCAGAACGGGTTGTTCACTCAAAGCTGCTTTCAATTCGTCAATCGCTCTCATTTCCTTCTCACATATTTCAAAACGTTTATCTTTCTTCCGCAGATCGCTCAATGGCTTCGCTTTTGTTGAAAAACACGGAATGAACTTTCGGAAGTATCTGGCCAATCCCAAAAAACTTTCGAGTTGCTTCATGTTTCGTAGTACAGGATAAGATAACAACACCTGTACTTTATGTGCTGATGGTGAGATTTTACCTCCTTCTATGATGTAGCCAAGAAATTTGATTTTCTTCTTCAGGAAATGACACTTCTTAAAGTTGATCGATAGTCCATACTCTTCGCAAGTCTTCAGAACCTTTTCCAAATGTATCAGTGCCTGATTCTCGTTTTGAGCTGGAATTATGACGTCGTCTATATATGGTAAAGCCAGGCCTTCGCGCGTCAGATCTCGAAATACTGCATTTACATGCCGCTGGAAAACGCTTGGTGAATTCGTCAAACCAAAAGGTACTCTCCGAAATTGATATTGTCCACTGTGTGTTACGAAATATGTATATTTCTTACTCGGGCCATCAACAGCTATATGAAAAAATCCATTTTTAAGGTCGATAGAACTGAATATACACGCTTTCTGCAATCGATCATTCTGGTCCTCAATCAGCGGAAGGGGGTACCTATCCTTTACGATGACTTTATTTATTTTGCGATAATCAACGCAGAGTCTGGGCGTACCATCCTTCTTTCTGAACAAAACCACCGGACTGCTAAACTCTGAGTTAGATGGTTCAATCACTCCTTCATTTAACCATTGTTCTACTTGTTGCTCGACAATTTCTCTTTCCCTGAAAGGAAGTCTCCTTGGTCTGCTAAATATCGGCGTGTCCTCTGTCAAGGCAATATGCATTTTGACATCAGTTGTTTTTACTTGGGTCGGCTTGTATTCGTTCATCAGTTCGGCGACTCTAAATTTTGCCTCGTCACTTGCTGAATCTTCAATTTCGAAACATTTGTCGTCCACAATTTCAATTTGGAAAATTTCTTGGTCCTGATTCGCTTGTGTTTCTTGTAGGACTTTCTCAATTTTTACTTTCTCTGCCGTGATGAAAACGTTTGCCACTTTACTCAAATCCTTACCAATTATAACGTCAATGTCCATGAGGTAAGAAGGAACCACGTGAAATAAAAACTCGAACGATTGGCCGTCTATAACAGTTTCATACGAAAATTGTCCCATTGTCGAAACACTGCTTTTTCCAAAACCAATTAGTCTGTCATTAGACTTCTTCAAATCCGGCTTATTTAGTGATTCATACACTCGTTGAGTAACAATATGACATTTGCTTCCCGTATCAAGTAAAGCTAGCCACGTCTTATTTCCAATAACAACTTGCATAGTCATTATGTCATAACTGCGTTGATCTACACTTCGAATAATTGCATCAGATTTCTTACTGGGACATTGAGATGCAATGTGACCATACTTATTGCAGCTAAGCACTTTACACCTTGTTCTTTATTTTTACAGTCAGCAGATTTGTGGCCTTTCTCACCACAGTTGTAGCATTTCCAATCAGATTTTTTATCCTTACTGTTGTTTTTATCATCATTTTTCTTTGCTTCGTTCTTCTTATTTATTTCATTTTTAAATTTACGACTCAAAGCCTCATAGTCCTTAAGCTTTTCTTTAAATTGTTTTAAGTTTTTCGCGCCATAAAGTATAGATTTATTTACATTAGAATCGGATATGCCATCAATTACATATTCCATCAAAGGGGCATCTTCCAAGTCGCCACATGATGCTATCTCTTTCATTTTCAGGTAATATTCCTGTACATTTTCTTCTTTCTCTTTCTTACGATCTTGCAATACTTTATGCAACTGAGCACTATTCGTTTGCGTACAAAATTCTTCACTCAGTGCCTTCATTAATTTTTTATAAGAAGTTATGCCTTTTTTACTCGCTATGAAAAGTTTAGCCAAGCCTTTTAGCGATTTTTTAGCGAATACTAGCTTTTTGAATTCATCCCAATTCATTACACAAGCGGTTTCTTCAAATTCTTGTATCCACTTCTCCACCGGTAGATTACTTTTACCATCGGAAACTCTAACGGAATCTTCAATATCACGGAAACTCATCGCGAATTTCGGAACAGGCAAATGAAAAGAAGTATCGTCTTCCTCTTCTTCACTGCTTTCGTCTTTCTGCTGAATGCGTTTTTCCTCTAAATAGAGCTTTGGTCTTCTAGGGGTCGACTTCTCCGCTTCGTTGTCATTGCTGCTCGTGTCGTCCTCTTCGCACACTCGCTGCACCGCTTGCTGAATAATCGTTCTGTCCCTTTCGTTGTTTACGCTCTCTTCTTCACTTTCAATATTCGCATGCGTCTCGTCGTCATCCGCTTCGTTTTGTATAGCCGTCGTCAAAAGATTTCCTTTAATTAGGTTTTTCAAAATTCGCTCTTCCAAGTTTTATCCGTTGTAGCTCACACATAGTATGCTACATACTGCTACCAAATCGTTAGAAGTCAAATTTTCCTTAATATATTCGATCTTCTCTTCATAAGCGTCGTCAGCTTCATTGAACGAAAATCCCTCAAACTCGCGCAGCCGTTTTCGGTTATTAAGATCGCCTTCTTCCTCGAAAACCAATCGATGCATAACACCTATCAACTCCTTTCTTTGGCGCTTTAAATTGTCACGTACAAACTCGAAATCTCCTAATCGGGCCATATTTTTTGTTGTTGCTGCCAAATTGACGTTTTTTGCTTATTTAACCGGCGCGTTATGTATTTTCGTTTTTCTTTTCGATTTTCTTTCGTTTTACGGGAACCGTTAGATCGCGCGACGAGCCCACAGTTTTATGGGACAGAATTAATAAAATTAAGAGAATTTATTTCAACAATTTAACAAAATAAAAGAACTTAATGTGATTTCACTTTTTAAAAAAATTTACCAAAATAATGAAAGTATTTAATTCGATATACACGGTTTATTCTTCGTCTTTTATGCGCGTACGTCTTTATGCGCGTTCGTCACTTTCCGCGTTCGTCTTTTTCCGCGTTCGTCTTTTTCTGCCATATATTACAATATATGTCACTCTCAGAGATATTGCGCGGGATGTTTCGCGCCAGTTAGAAAGAGATGTTACTCGGCAGGCAAAAGAAGAGCGAGAGAGAAATACTTTTGGTGAGTACCTCAGTATAAAATGCTCTTTTTGGTGGGTACCCAAGACCGTGTTGAAAAGAGCCAAAATAGAAACGGCTCCTGAGTGACATATATAGTTATATATGTTTTCCGCGTTCGTCTTTACTCTCGTTCCGCTGAGTCACGACTGCCCTTTCTTCTTAGGCATGTTGCAAATCTATCACTTTATCGTTTATCGGGAATCGGCCGCTGTTCATTTCGCACAATAGTATCACGCTATTTACACGTTAAGACAATTCGATAATGAAACAAATTTTCGATGGCAAGGGAGGCAGGAGGAAGAGAGGAAAACGCTACCACACCACATCCCCGTGCGTCCCTAGCCCACAAAAAGTGTGTTTCATTATCGAAATGTCTTAACGTGTAAATGGCCTCTATTGGGTCTGTCATTGGAGAGGGACCGGTCCGCTGAGGGACTGACCGTAGGTGTGTCCCATAAGGGTCATTCGAAAGAATATTCGAAAATTTGATTTTTTGTTGAGAGCGTCACGTCAATATCTCTCTCTTTTTCTCTGTTTCTCTTTTGAATGTTTCTATTTATAGACATATTCATGATAGCAACAAAAGTGTATAAAGCGGTGCGCCCAATTTTTCTCTCCTTTTCTCTCTGTCTCTTTTGAAAGTTTTTATTTATGGAGTCAAAAAAATTCGAGAGCCTTGCGTAGGCAATGTGCCTCTCTCTCCCTTCGCGCTTATATTTATAGAATTCTATTTGAACATCTTTTTTCGAATAATTGTTTGATGGGCACGGGATTTGAACAAGCGAACCTGCGGAATTTTGATTAGTAAGCTTGCACGCTATCCTCTGAGCTACCACTGGCTGTGACTCACTTAAAGACAATATTCTATTTAAGTCCATAGAAGAAACGAAAATAAGGAATATATGCCCAATTTGTTGACAGAGGCTTAGCCTCGATTTAGTTAAATCTCGGCGTAAAATACAACAAACACACTAGATTTTCGAGTTAAATCGCTTAAAGTTGAGTTTTAAATTTAAGTCTTTGTCAAAAAATTGGGCGATAAAGAAATGAAACAGCATCCTCTCTCGCATGCTTCGAATAAGTTACACAAAAATTATCTAAGTTAATATGAGTGTCGTTTGGGGGACTGACCGCCGGCTAACCGATTTCGCTATAAGAAAGAGTCCTATTTTGACCGGTCGATGTGGGACTGGTTGAAGGTCAGTCCTTTTTAGGAAATTAACCACTTCATTTCTGCAGGGGGCCGCATCTCAGACGGTGGTGTTTTCAACAAGTGTTCATTTGCTGGCGCTATGAACAGAAAACAATTCAATTTTCCTGAACCGTATCCCCTGCCTGGAAGAACAATGAAGATTCCCAATTTTTTGGTAGCGGATGATGCCTTTGCCATAAAGGAGAATGTGATGAAGCCATATCCTGGGCATTCGTTGGATGTTACGCGCGTCGTGTAGTCGAAAATGCATTCGGAATTTCGGCTGCTCGCTTTCGAATTTTTCACAGCCCAATAAATCTTGATGCCAACAAAACAACGCGGCTGACTCTTGCGTGCTGTACATTGCACAATTTTTTCCTGGAAAAAAATTGCACAGCCAGAATATTTACAAGGCACAGATGAAATTCCAACATATATTCCGTTAAATGCAAAAGCCGTCCGCGAAGAAATAGCGAATTATATATGGTCACCGAGAGGAGAAGTGTATTGGCAAATAAATTCATTTAAATTAATTTAAACGCATATACGAAATTTTATTTAATAATAAAGAATTAAATATCATAATGTAATTAAAATTAATTTTCTTCTTCCAAAAAATGGCTTAAGACCATTGCGGTCACATCTTCGCTCGGCTCGTCTAATCCGTCCAACGCATCCATTATAGTTTTTACCAATTTGCGATGGGTGCGGTCAGCTTCGTTGCGATTTTTGCCAGCAATATTTCGCAATTGCCCAGCTATATAGTTCCCGATCGTCTGCCAATCATCGTCATCATATTTTTCCATTATTTCGACCGCTTTTGCCATTGCTTCTATAGCAAAGGACGGTGTTGTAGGCGGGCTGCACTTTCTCTTGCGCTTGGCAATACCGTCGCTAATAGCGAAAAGAGACGAATTTGAAGTTTCCAAACTCAAATTCGACACATAGACTGTTACTACGTTTATGCGTATGCCTTATTTGCAAATAAAAATATTGCAAACAGCAAATTTCCCCACATAAACGCTGAGTTGAATTCTTATTTGCAAATAAACAAGTCGCGAAAATAAGTCGTGAATAACGAAGCTATTTGCAAATAAAGCTCAAGGTGCTGCCACTTATTTTTGACGATTTTCCTATTTTCTACGATATGGTATAACTAACCCATGCAAAACATAGGCTTCCGACAAATGAATATGTTGCCACGCAATTGTATTTTTTAGTCGGGCAGCACTGAAAAGTTTCCCTATTTGCGTATTTGAACTGCCGTATAAACAGTGAGTTAACTATTTGCGAATTATTTATATTTGCGTATAGCTGACGCATAAACGTAGTATGTGTTGTGCACTGATTCTCCCTTAGTCATGAATTGCATTTCTGACCAATAGGGCCAATTCGGAATTTCAGTTTTCGCGGCTTGGCCAGATTTGGTAGCCAACAATTTGTACTTCACTTTCTGGTATGCCGTTTTGATATTAGTCTACTTCGCTTTGCATTCTGGAACTCCATATCGGTTTTCAAAAGTTTTGTCGAGTTCAATCCAGGCTGCTGCACGTTTTGGTAGATTTTTATGTTCCGCGCAAGCAAAATCCCATATGCTTGGATAAAGCTCTACCGTTCCAATTAAAAGCCTATACTGAGATATGCAGTAAGTAAAGCTCCCATAAGAAATACGTGCAAAAAAAATTGAAAAGTACTTCGAAGTAAATACTTTACTTTCGCTTATACTGAGATGTCAAGTAATCATGTGCGCAGGGTTGCATGCGACTTGCCTGCTTTACTTCGCCATAGAAATGAACATGTTCATTTTTTATGCGAAGTAAATGCCAGGACAGCTGATTGCGGCACATTTTTCAAATGAAATACTGACACCGACTTCGAAGGTGTTAAATTGTTAGCATACTTTGAAGAATTCAAGAAGCGTGAATATAGTTGTCTCTCTCACACTTTACGACGTTGTAGCGAATTGGCTCCTAATGTGCAAGTAGTTACTGCATATCTCAGTATAGGCTTTAAAAGGCGCACATCTTCTTGTGGCCATGAATTGGTGAATTTCGGCTTAAGTTTCGTCTCTGCTTTCTTCATTTTCGAAATATATTTGAAGTTTTTTCGTTTCAAAAATGAAAATTATTTTTAAAAGTTCAATATTTTTTTTCAAAATTGACGACTGTGGTTGACGCTTGAGACGTCAACCACTGGTTGACTGAAATGGGCTATGAATTCGAAATTATGTGTCGAAAGTTGCGTTTACACGATTGATCCTTTTGCGTAAATTTTTATTGACGAAAATTTAGAGCAATCTAGGGAAACCAGAGGAGTGGGACGAAATAAAATTGTGTTTACACGATTGTGTAGATTGGTGAAAAATCAAATTTGACAAAATCGTAATGTCTTTGCATTAGAAACGAAAGCAATGTTGTGCACCACTTTCCAACTTTTGGGTTCCCCTGAATGTCTCAAGACAAGTCTCCAAATTCCCTAAAATTCAATTTGAAATCTTCTAAAAACAAAAATTTGGTCCCATAAGCTTTCAAACAATTTTTCCTGACCACTTTTCGGCCCTAAAAATCCACTAAAGATAATAAATGTCTTTTAATTTAGGGGATATTCCCCTAAACTGGCAACAGTGTTGTGCACCCACATTTTTGTTTCGTTACTCCACAATTAAAAAAAAAAAAACAGTACAAAAAACCTTCAGTGCCGGATTTGAACCCCGTGCTCAATGTTCAATAATTCCAAACTCCTTACACTACGCCACAGACACCTTTTTCGAAGTTAGAACTAAATAAGAATTTGAATTTTGAATCATCTAGTATTTTTAAAATAAACGAAAAGAAAATTTATGAATTCAATGACTTATTTGCTCGTCATATTTTCTTTTTGTTTTTTGTCTTATTTCTGGTTGCCCTAGTTATTACCTATTTTTCTTGATCAATATTTTAGGATCTTAAGGTGCAATCAGTGATGCCATAAGATTCCATAACAGAACATAACATAATCAGCTGATTCGATCTATTCAATACATTTTGCATGCAAGTGGTTAGTCAAACCCATAACATAACTTACCATAACAGAAGAAGCTGTAGAAAATAGATTTTTCTTATGGCGTGTTATGTTAGAGCGAATCAGCTGATATTTATGAGTGCTGCCAAATGTTTCCTAAATCTGCCATATTTCCCCTTTTACGGAAATTGCCAAGAGTCTGCAATTACAACTCTTTTAAATATGATAAAAGCTATAATTATATAATTTTTTAAATATAATGATATATGGCAATATTTTTCACCCTATTTAGAAGTGTTTGTTTTAACTTTTTTTTCAAGAAATCATAATAAGTTGCGCTTTTCCCGAAATAATTTTTTCCCTCTTTCCCTAAGGTGCGCACATTCTTATCATATTGCAACATCGGCTCCTATGTGCTCTTATGGATTCTTATGTCTTCACTGACTACTGAAAAAGCGCTTGTGTTATTTTATGTTATGTTCTGTTCTGTTATGGAATCTTATGGCATCACTGATTGCACCTTTACATTCTTGTATGGACCGAAAACTACACATTGAAGGCTTATTTTTATGTTATAAAAATGAAGAAAAATGTGATGAATATAATTTACCCAAGTAGCAAAATAGGTCGAAAATTGGTAAATTCTTACCTATATTAGGTCAGAATATTTACTTGACCTAACCTAAATAGGTCGAAATTACGTCGATTCGACGTCGAGTCGACGTAAGTGGGGAATAAATTGGAAGTCGATTGGCGGTAATAATAGGTCATAATAGGGCATTTCGACATCAAAGTCAGGGCGAAAAGAAGTCCGTTTACCTAATATTAGTCGAAAAGAAGTCGCAATGACCAATTTTCGACCTAATTGGACTTATGAGTAAAACGAAAGAGAACGTAAAAGGAAACGAAAAAAGTGGGAGAGAGAGTAACAGAGAAAGATATAAATACATAATATCTTACTCAGTCATTCGTATTACTCGAAAGCAGAAATGAACGAGAGATTTTCTTCTTCGTGTGTCTTAAGAAATAAATAATAAATAAAAATATGGACTTCATTAAAAAATTATTTTGCGCTTAATAAGTCCCAAAAACATATGCCCGCTGAGATTTTTCGTGAAAGTGTTCCTTCTACTTCTTCATTTTTAAGGGGCTTTCTCATTGATGGAAATTAAATAAATATTGCTTGAAAAAAATTGTTTTTCTTAAAGAAAAAACATATGCAGAAGAATAATTCTCAATTTGCCATTCAAAAAACATGGCGGAGCTCGACCTATTTTTGACCTATTTCGACTTTAAAGTCAAACCGACTATGAAGTCCAAAAATCAAGTCCGCTCGGCTTTGAAGTCGAAGCATGCAACAAAATAAGTCAACTTTTGACCCTATTTCGCCCTATAAGTCAAACGGACTTTAAAGTCGAATTTTAGTCAAAAAATTGGTCTGTTTGCCTTGAAAAATTACCTAATTTGGAATTCAAAGTTAAGTCAATT
>JAIPUU010000197.1:0-14313 GCA_020466095.1 Chlorops oryzae
CTCATAATGTCGGGACGCTGGGTATTTCAAAGTCGGGCTTGACCGACTTTAGCTTTCTTACTTGTTTATTTTCAAATTGTGTTAGAATAATGTATCAAAATAATTTTTTTTAAGTATCAAAAAGTATCACCATTTCTTAAGAAAAGTATCAGAAGTGTAATTTGATAACGCCAATGGAAATGTTCATAAAAAATTGAGAAAACTCTACTTAAATAAGAAATGGAAACTGTTTACTTTCTTCAAATTTCAATGTTAAAAAAATAAGTCTTCATTTTCACAATTTCAAAAGATATTAAAAAAAAGGCACGAAATCAGCTATTCTTATGCTAACAAACATAACAATCGGGCTTAAAATAAACATATGAACATACTTCAATTCAAGGTGTAGGCACTAGGACAACAACTCCAAATCAAAAAAAAAAAAAAAAAAAAAAAAAAAAAAAAAAAAACACTGACCAGTGATATCAAACGAAATGGGAATGTCAAAATCCGTTTAGTTTAGCAACAACAAAGCAGTGTTTTTTTTTTTAGATTGTGTTTTTCATATTTGAAACGTTGCCCCAAAAATCCTCAATGTCATCGATTATCTTTACATTTTTGTAAAATGCTAGTATTTTCATGGATTGAAAATTTTTTCATTATAGCCCTTAAAACAAAAAAGGGTATCAAATTCAGAAAAAAAGTATCTCCGTATCATTTGGAAAAAAAAGTATCACTTTTGTATCAGTTTGGCAACACTGGTGGAAAACAATGTTGGCGTGGGATAAAGAGCTTTACAGTTTACAGCTAAACACAAAAGCTACGGAAAAGGTGCTGAAAGTGCTTATTATTCCATTGTAGTCATAAACATCCTCCCAAAAAAATTCCTTGGTCGATCCATTATAAAGGTTACCTCCAGTACTAGGGTCTGTCACAAAAATCTCAAAACTGCCTCAAAATCGTAATTTTTCGAAATATTTCAATGAAACTTAGAATTTGAGCGTATATTTAAGCCTCCGATTAGACTTCAAAATAATTTGAAAATTGGGCGTAGCAAAAGTGCGGTTTTCATAATGAAATTTAACAAACGTCGGCATATGGGGGCCGTATTATGGCCTAAATATGGCCTTAAACACCTCTTGATATTAAAATTTATTTGAATATGTGTGTCTATGTCGGGTATTCTATAGTCAGGCTCGCCTGACTATAACACCCTTACTTGTTTCATCTATATTATTTTTCAATGTGGTTGTCAAAGTGACTTCAAAAATCAAAATTTCATTAAAATTAAACAAATTTTTGTAACCTGAAACTGCCGTATTGTAATTTCCTTCATATCAAACAGTGTGCTCTAAAATATTAGCTGATTTCGAAAACTGCCACTGCCTTTTTATAATTCAGCCTTTTAGCTTACATGACAAATGAATTAAAAATTCGGAGCTGTGTCAGTTAAGATGTACTTGAGCGATTTATTCACTGCTGAAGGTAGATTTTCAAATATCTCTTAAATACCTTTTAGTTTTCAGGGATATTTAAGAGACGGTAGGTGATGTCAATTGAAAGTCAGTGTTCTGATGTCTACTTTCTTTAATTGTTTTTTTTAATCCTTGTTTTTAGTCATATAAAAAATTATACGATATTATGAAGCTTGCGTTCTAAAACCAAGAAAATTTTATACAGGGTGTTTCGCATAAGGATGTATATCCAAAAAGAGGTGATATGGGTGCTCAATATCGACCAAAAATCGTATGGAGGGGGGGGGGGGTGTAAAATGCTCCCCTAAGGAGTTAGAGGGCCTTAAAGTTTTTAGGCAGTAA
This sequence comes from Chlorops oryzae, assembly GCA_020466095.1. Classification (NCBI taxonomy): domain Eukaryota; kingdom Metazoa; phylum Arthropoda; class Insecta; order Diptera; family Chloropidae; genus Chlorops; species Chlorops oryzae. Next base: position 1,797 of record JAIPUU010000197.1, read on the forward strand.
GTCGAGGAAAAAAAATTCTCCACGATAACGGTTCATTGTAGAAAAAAAACTGTTAAGCGGTTTGAAAGCCAATTCTATGGGCTTTTAGGCAAAATTAAATTCATGGTAAGAATTTAAGCCAATGAAGGTTAATTAAGCGGTCAAAGTCAAAAATTCTGAAAAAAATTCTATTTTTTTACTTTGAGAGCCATTTTGGTATGAAAAAGGTCCTTTTAACACATACTTTTCTAATTTTTTTTCAAAATTCTCGATTAATTTACTTCAAATCTGTGGTACATTTGTCATACCTTATTAGCGGTTTAACCTCAGAAAAATAGGATTTAAAAACGAACTTAAACTTTTTTTAAAATCAATTTAAATAATCTCAGCAAAAAATTACCAATTTTTCCAGTTAAAGTTCGTATTTTTTTAAACCAAAATTTGTCTTAAATAAGAAATTGCTCGCTGGCCATTGTAAGCCAAAGATTGCTCTTTTAAGAATTTCATCACATAACAAAAGTTCAAGTTTGTTTATAAACCATTTATAAGAGTTAAATTTGAAAGGGGCGGGGAGGGTGGGGTTGGGGGAACATTGCAAAGCTCGCGCGTCAGACATCGATGCTGTATACGAGTTTTGTGTACGCAAACTTCATGAATTAAAGGTGCGTTGCTGCCATGGAATGCGCATCATTAAATTCACAATATAATTCACAAAAACACAACCAAAAAAACCAAATCTATTGTGATTATAAAACCATGAAAAACATAAGATAATATATTTTTCGTGATCCTAAATGGATTTTCTTCATAATAAACAAAAACATCAATCGCGCTGGAGTATTTCAAGTTTTTTTTTTTCCTTATGCCACGCTCAAATTCTCAGATTATTGAAATACACATTTTTCTAGATGTACTCAACTTACCTTCTCTTAAACTGACTCTCTCGAGTTTTTCAGAGGAGCGGATTTTTCTTACTAGCCTGACGGGCTGCCCTCAACGCACCACCCAATATTAAGCGTTTATATGTGGTAGGGGCACATAGCAGGGTGCGAAAATTCTCCCCATATTATTTTCTGACACCCTCAAGAAGCTGCAAAAATCTCCTCTTGGGCTTCCCTAATATAATGGAGAAACGAGTATTTAAACATTTAAACCCTTAAGTGGAAACAAAACCTTCAGAATTCATGGTGACATTCTGCTCAAGTTTTTCGAATTTATGCAAATGCATTTAAAGATAATCCCTCAACGAATCCTTTATGGTTAAAAAACAGAGGAACAACAATAGAAAATAGTGAAAATTTTTTGAAACTGAAAACCCACAAAATCTCATTTCCATTCAAATCGTGCATTCGAAACGATATCAATCAAGTGACAAAACCGGTGACAGCTCGACTAATATTCCCGAAATAATTTAATCTCAATGAGAAACACGAGGCAGGAGCCCAAGGCAAGGCGAAACGATGGCTGCAATACCAGATCACCATTGTCGCATCAAGCTACATAATACATGTGGCAACATTTCATTAGTGGATTCAACAACATGGCAACAACCATGACAACAACAGCGAAAGCACCAACAACAACAAATAGGACAACATATGTAAGAGCAAATGCCACAGACCTCGCCTCATACCTCTCGTCACAAAAGGAACGACAATGTGAGCTTGCCTGCGACGTGTACATATGCACACGAATTCATGCAATTCCCTTGGGTGCAACAGCAGCAACGGAGACCGCACCAGAATCGAAAGCAGAAGAAGAGCTGGCAGCTCTTGCAACAAAGCCACCTAAAATGCCATAAGAAGATTTTCAATTATTCGTGCCTGATGATGCGAGCGTAACAAGTGCCTCGACGAGTGTAGCTCGTGTTGGGGTGTTGGGGTTAATGGCAGTCCTAGCGGAAGATTGATGGCCGGAGTCGGGTGCCGGGCATGGCTTAAGAGAGTCATTGGGAAATTTTCGATAAGAAGAAAAATGCACGTCAATGATGAGGACTTGGCTGTGCTAATATCTACAAATCATGTGCTTGAGCACATATCTCGGTGCTTTATGTTGACTTGTGGTTATGTTTCCAATTTTTGGTGGATTTCAACTAAAAGGAATGAGAGGATGCTTACTGAAACGGTTGATGTTGACACGTTATATGTGAGAGCGCGAAAAACAAGCCAAACGATGAGAAGAGAGAAAAAAGAAAAATTAGAATTAATTAAAGTATCAAGCCAGATAAATTGTGGTTTGTGGAAACATTTCGATGGGCGCTCGATTTGATATGGCGATTTAATCGATTCTTAGGGAGAAATTGTGAATTGAAGAGTAATGATGCAGAATAGAGTGGTTAACGCTCCAAATGCAATTACGAGTTCCGCAGGAAAAAAAAATTTGATATTAAAAATCTTTTATTCAACTTTGATTGATTTGATGACGCTTTATCGATGATGGGGTCGGAATTAAGAGTCCGCTGCGTGAAAACTAAACCAAATCTGACTAAAATTGACCTTAATCATATAGAAAATTAGTTAAAGTTCCAGTCTCAAGACCTTCGGCTGCCCCTAGGAAGTTAATTTGGATTGCTGTTGGAATGGCAGCACTTCATGTTTTAGGCCAGTACTAAGGACATGTAAGACGGCGGCATAGTAACCAATTAAGCAAAGGAATATGAAGACAATTCTGTTTTTGCAAGCTCCATCAATAACTGTACCAGTTGTGCTGGTAACATACGCTATACCGATCGAAGCGATTGATGCGAGTTGAAAGAAAATTAAGCCTGTGCAGCGCGGATGTCCCACCGATAGAAAGTATTTGAAATTTTTTATAAACCAACGATCGGCTGACAAGTGAGTGGCCTCGGTATGTGGATTCTCTCTTTGTTTTTGCATTAAAACCTTTTTTTTCCCTCTTTTTCATTTTTATGTTTTACGCACAAGTGGCTATCGCGTCATCCCCTCCTTTTGATGATCGTTTACGGATCGGTGTTACGTGTGTGGACAACGTACCTTACACCAATCGTTTCGATGTGTATATAGTTATATAATATATAATCAGAACCATATAGTAATATAGGGGACACTTACAACAACAACCGAATTCCGGTGTACTAGTAATACTATAATTTTTTGAGTATTCACTTAATTTTGTAACTAAAAATACTTGCGTTGAAATTTTTTAATGTTTTCTTCCTAATGTAAAACTTTTTTAGTTTTTTTTATGATAGTTTATGCAATTCTGTACCCTTTTCATTCAGAAGAGATCCAAAAATATATAGTTTACTATTCTATTTATCATGATATGTCATAAGTACTTGAGCCACTAGTTATGTATCGAGCAATTTTAGTTATGATATCACTAAATATTTCATATCAGCTGTTCTGTGGTGGAATTCAAACTTTTTGATAATCGGTCATATTCGACGCAGAGTACTCTGCTTTATCGTTCCCCAATAATATGAGCAAAATTTTATTTAATTTTTTTAATTGTATAAAAATATCATAATTGCTGTAAAATATAATGAGTTCTTATGAAAAACCTTTGATTAACACTTAAGTATATCTGATTTTTAACAAAATTTTGTTTCATGTTACAGGATTATAAAATATTTGTTAGACCGGAACCGGAATTTTCAGTGGGCGTGCTACGTTTTTGATTTTTCCATAAGAATGCATGCACAGGGGGCCTACTTCAATTCAACACACACATTTTTTGCCAAGTGCCATCTATAGTACTATATGATCAGATCTAATCATAGCATGTTGACCTCAGAACCTATAGCAAAGTTTGCTTTTTAGATTTTGTCTTCATAAGCCACAGACGACTTAAAGATATGCCAAACAACAAATCCGAGCTTAGTTTGAAATGAATCATTATGATTCTTTTCCTCCCAAGAAATTCTCAAATTTCTGAACAAAAAATATGTATGTCTCAAATAATGCGAAAACACAGTGATTTAGATAGATAGTTTATATTGAAACGAATGAATGAAAGCTGCACAGAAATAGACAAACAAAGATACACAAGCATTTACAGATCATTAAGTATATTTCGAATAAATAAAAGACTAGACGAAATATTTTTTAAAAAGGTTTCCGATAAAATTTGGAAATCATTTAAATGCATTATAGTGATAAAAACTGGTTTCAAAATAATTCCCCCGGTTATAAGAATTCTTTCTTCGAATTTCAGAACCTTCAATGTTCCGTTTGATTTTGATAAATTATCCAGGAAGATTCCCCTCTCAGCTTTTAGTGCAACCGAAAACTTGCTTTTCACAAGGCGTTTCCGTTAACTCCCAAAGGTTTGATTTATGGAAACCAAATGCGAATAAACTTTTCCATTTTCACCTCAAGCACGTAAATCAATGACCTCACACATGCGTTGGTCATTTGCAAAGCGACGAAAGCGTCACTGGCAAGAAATAATGACAATAACTCCAATATTCCAATATGTACAACAACCTTCGAGGGCAAGCACTCAGTCTGAGGGCCAGGTACGAAAGCGTGGTCTATATAAGTACCGACCAATGTACAGACAGCGTTTTCGTTGTAGTTTAAACTTCGTATTGTCGTGTCCTACACGTAATGGACACACATTTCGGAGAGTCAATATCACCCGTTCCCCTGCATACCGATACAATTACGCGTCAACAGCAAACAGCACAGCAGAGAACAGCCCAGCGCACAGGCAGCGCGGGCCGTCATGAATTTCGGGCCACGTGTTGGCCATATTTGTTGTCATTGTTGAGCGCGCATTTCACGCGTCAAACATGAAATTCATTTACTAGCGACAGCCGTTGTATTCCTTCGAACGATTTCGCCGCCACACTCACCTATAAGAGTTGTAAAGAAGGTGGTGGCCCGCAGAGGCGTAAGGCATGTGAGCAAGGAAATCCGAAAGAACTGAAACCGAAAGCACCTATGTATTACTATTTAACTGCCTTTTCGTAGCTTAAGTTTTGTTAAAATTACTGGAATAATGATTTGGGTTTTTTTTTTTCCCCTTCGATTTTTTTTTTCATTTTTTTCTCTTTTCAGTGTTTTTTTTTTTTTGCCTGGCTTTCTAAATACACTTATGTACATTTTCATTTTTAGCTCCCCTTCATATAGTCTGAATAATTTATAAGCGAATAACAAAATGGGAAGTACTAAGAAAGCATATAATATGTATGTATGCACATAAATAAACGACAAGGAAATATAAAAAGAGAATATTGAGTGAGTAACACAGTGGAACCAATACTGATAGACTCTTAAGAAGTGATGTTGAAAATTTTGACATACTCAGATGAAGCTGCCATATAAAGAAAGTGTATGTGTGCAGCATTTCACCGTACACTACCCAGCAGGAAAAGTCCCGGTGAAACCATCAATGATTTCAGCATGACATAAGAGCCGCGACTCCTCCTGTTTCTACACCAACTTTCTAATGAAATTTACACACAAGCGGCATTGGCCGTCATGAGAGGACATGTCACCAGTTGGTCATCGAAATTGGAGTGGATACCTCCTGTTTCGCAAGAAAATGTCATCGTTCGGGAGTGATACGAAATGAAAATGAAACACGGTTTTGAGTCCAATGTCATTGGGAAATTCGATGAATTTAATCTTTTTTCGATGACAATGTCATTGGAATTGCGATTAATAACACCTTTTCTCGATGAAATGTCATTAGAATTTAGAAGTACTCTAACTTTCCCCTTGACATCATCGGTGAAAACATTAATGATTTTTTCCTTTATGCGAAAAAGTCCGGCTGGGTATGCACAGTAAAGACGAGAACGAAATATTTCAATGAACGGCGATTTTTAAACTCTATTCTTTGACTTTTTAATTGCTAGATTTAAAAATTTCGAACAAATCAAAAAATTTGCGAAAAGTTCGAAATATATAATTTTAAACAAAGTTTTGTTTGATTGCTTTTTTATAACCAGGGTTCGGTTTTTTCTGACTTTTATAAATTTAAAGCATTTTAATTTAATTCAATTCGATTTTTCGATTGAAGTAAGAAAATCGGATTGAAGTTCAGCTTGGCTCAACTTATTCGCAAAATGTTGGTAAAATATATTTTTGCTCCATAAAGTATGCTTTAAATTTATAAAAGTCAACAAAATCCGAGCCCTATTTATAACCTTAAAGAGCGAAGATATTAACAGTTAATGAAATTTTGCTTGAGATTTTTGTCACATCAACCAATGAACGAATAAATACATATAATAAATTTCTATAATTCTCATTATCTTTATGCGAACTATGTTAATGTTTATGATGATACAACGTTAAATTATCGTTCGTAAACTGACTTAACAGACTCCAATTTAATTATGGATTATGTGGATGAGGCAGTTTTTTCCTTTTTATACCCAGCGAAAGTAGGGTATATTAGTTTCGTGCGAATCTTGTAACAGCCAGAACTAAGCTCCGTAGATATAGACAAATACATATATGGGTCATTCCACGAACATGTTATATATATTTCTATTGAATCCGTTCTTGGGGCGGTTAACATGTTCGTGGAATGACCCATTTACAAATATTTTTTTGATATCCGTCTGTGGTCCGGTCTCCTTTCAACCGACTAGACCAATCACGTGAAAGCTTGGCACACATATATATCGGGCCCCATGTGTGATCTTGAGTGAAAATGGGCGATACCCGACCACTGCCACGCCCACAAATGGACATTTCTAGTAACTTCAAAAGCGAAGGTGGAGAAGCTTCAAATTCAAAACATAAATTAACCTGATGTGTTCCGCACACCGCTACGCCCCCAAATAGAAAGTTTTTATAACTTCCGTACGGAATAACTGCTTGGTTTTTATACCCAGCGTAAGCGGGGTATATTAGTTTTGTGCAAATCTTGAACAGGGAGAATTAAGCTCCGGAGATATAGAAAAATATATATAGAATGATCAGGATCAAAAACTGAATCGATTTAGACATGTCCGTCTGTCCGTCCGTCTGTCCGTCTGTCCGTCTGTCCGTCCGTCCGTGGTCGGATCTCCTCCGAAACGGCTGGACCAATCAAGTCGAAATTTGGCACACAGGTATATCGGGATCCGAGTATGATCCTAAGTAAAATGGGAGACATCCGCCCACTGCCACGCCCACAAATGAATATAATGTGTTTTCAGTAAAATGCTTGTAACTTGCGAACCACTCAACACATTCCATTGATTTTGGTGTACTGGTAAACTACAAAAGGGACATAGCCTGGAAAAAAATGGACGCCGCCTCCGTGAGCTACGCCCACAAATAAAGCCCAAAAATAAGGGCTTATCGTAACTTGTGAAGTAAAAGGCGTAGAAGCTTCAAATTCGCAACATAGGTTCACCAAGGCGAATGAAAGGTGTAGGAAAATAATTTATGTTGCCCTCCACTGCCACGCCCACAAATAGAGAATTTTCATAACTTCCGAAGTAAAAGGCGTAGAAGCTTCAAATTCGCAACATAGGTTCACCAAGGCGAATGAAAGTGTTAACAAAAAATTTTTTGTGGCCCGCCCACTGCCACGCCCACAAATGAAGATTTTTCGTATCTTCCGAAGTAAAAGGCGTAGAAGCTTCAAATTCGCAACATAGGTTCATCAAGGCGAATGAAAGGTGTAGGAAAAAATTTTATGTGGCCCGCCCACTGCCACGCCCACAAATGAAGATTTTTCGTCACTTCCGAAGTAAAAGGCGTAGAAGCTTCAAATTTGCAACATAGGTTCACCAAGCCGAATGAAAGGTGTAGGGAAATAATTTATGTTGCCCTCCCACTGCCACGCCCACAAATAGAGAAGCAAAACATAGTGCGCTCATAATGTCGGGACGCTGGGTATTTCAAAGTCGGGCTTGACCGACTTTAGCTTTCTTACTTGTTAATACTTTCGTTGATCAATATTGCAAAAAAATTGTTGCAATATTTGGATGAGTGTTAATACTTTTGGCTGTTGATAATACAAATCGTTGGTTGAAAAAGTTTGTTGAGTGTTGAAACTTCGATTAATTGTTGCAAACAAATGAATTGCCTGGGACAGCGAAAAGTTTGATAAGCTGAGTTTTAACAGTTTAAAATTGTTAAAAAAGTTGGTTTTGTTAACGAAGAAAAAATGTTTTTCTGCTGTGGAGAAATTTTTACCGATTTCCAGGACGAATTAATCAGTTGGTACTACATGTATGCTACAAAACAATTTCTCATGAGCCAAAAAAAGAGAAGTTGCATATTTGTTTACGTAAATGTTTTATGTGAATATCATTTTTAATAAACTACCAGTATTTATTTACAATTTTCTTTGACTATGTCTCACCTCCGAATCTGATTCCAGATTCCATTCACAAAAAAAAAAAAAAAAAAAAAAAAAAACAAGTTAGAAAGCTAAAGTCGGTCAAGCCCGACTTTGAAATACGAGGCTCGAGGAGGACGGCGTCCAGGAGATGTCCCTTTACGTAGTTTACCAGCACACCAAATATCAATTTAATGTGTTGAGTGGTTCGCAAGTTACAAGCTATCTCTGTAATTTTTGTAGAGCTCTACTCTAAATATGTCTACGGCAGCTCTACGTAGAGCTGTGGAATTGTAGAAATGGTCTACAGTGTATACAACAAACGAAGAGTCTCTACACACTACACTCTACTCTACTTCAAAAAACCTATAGTCGACACTTGGCTTAAGGGCAGAAAAGTGGGCAGAAAAATTTTTATGGCACCTTATGGGATAAAGTTTCTGATTTTAGAAGAATTACAGAAGAAAATAACATTTTATTCAACTTAGCCCTTGTTTTGAGGCATTCAGGGGAATATTCCCCAAAAAACCTAGCAACAGTGATACACACTGCATTTTATGTTATTGTTTGAAAAGTACCTTTTTGTTGCAGCTCATGCTAACACATAAACCATCAACCATCAAACCTTTCCAAGAAAAATGGAAAAACTGGAGTAAATTTTATAATCTATATAAATATATATATAAAGAATATTTCAAGGATTCCGAATTTTCTAACAACTCCTCAATGCGAGCGGTCGGTCGAAAGTTGTTAAAAGTCTATAAGAAAAAACAAGTAAAGAAGTTTACATCGGCAAAGCCGATTTGCACACATACCTTTTCCTCAGCCTAAAATATGTTAAAACATTACCTTAACGAAAATTCCTGCCGTTTTCGTTGTTCTAGCTTGGATATCTATTTACACCTTATCTGTACTTCGATTTAGGTTCTAAAACTCGAGATTATTATTAAGCAAAAAAATTTCGCGAATGGTGGTCATGGTCAAATTTTAACCGTTAGAGGACAATATGTCTAGCTGCGAAATACTCAATTCAAAATAGTGAAAATCAATTTTTTGCGAATTTCGCGAATGGTGGTCATGATAAATTTTTAACCCTTAGAGGACATTTTGTTTAGCTGCGAAATACTCAATTCAAAATAGTGAAAATCAAATTTTTGCGATTTTGCGAATGGTGGTCTTGATAAATTTTTAACCCTTAGAGGACATTTTGTTTAGCTGCGAAATACTCAATTCAAAATAGTGAAAATCAATTTTTTGCGAATTTCGCGAATGGTAGTCATGATAAATTTTTAACCCTTAGAGGACATTTTGTTTAGCTGCGAAATACTCAATTCAAAATAGTGAAAATCAAATTTTTGCGAATTTCGCGAATGGTGGTCATGATAAATTTTTAACCCTTAGAGGACATTTTGTTTAGCTGCGAGATACTAAATTCAAAATAGTGAAAATCAAATTTTTGCGAATTTCGCGAATGGTGGTCTTGATCAAGTTTTAACCGTTAGAGGACATTTTGTCTAGCAGCGAAATACTCAATTCAAAATAGTGAAAATCAATTTTTTGCGAATTTCGCGAATGGTGGTCTTGATAAATTTTTAACCCTTAGAGGACATTTTGTTTAGCTGCGAAATACTCAATTCAAAATAGTGAAAATCAAATTTTTGCGAATTTCGCGAATGGTGGTCTTGATCAAGTTTTAACCGTTAGAGGACATTTTGTCTAGCAGCGAAATACTCAATTCAAAATAGTGAAAATCAAATTTTTGCGAATTTTGCGAATGGTGGTCATGATAAATTTTTAACCCTTAGAAGGACATTTTGTTTAGCTGCGAAATACTAAATTCAAAATAGTGAAAATCAAATTTTTGCGAATTTCGCGAATGGTGGTCTTGATCAAGTTTTAACCGTTAGAGGACATTTTGTCTAGCAGCGAAATACTCAATTCAAAATAGTGAAAATCAAATTTTTGCGAATTTCGCGAATGGTGGTCATGATAAATTTTTAACCCTTAGAGGACATTTTGTTTAGCTGCGAAATACTAAATTCAAAATAGTGAAAATCAAATTTTTGCGAATTTCGCGAATGGTGGTCTTGATCAAGTTTTAACCGTTAGAGGACATTTTGTCTAGCAGCGAAATACTCAATTCAAAATAGTGAAAATCAAATTTTTGCGAATTTCGCGAATGGTGGTCATGGTGAAATTTTAACCTTAAGTGACGACTTTATTTGGCGGCAAAATACACAATCGGAAGAAGCAAAAAAAAAATCATTTTTTGTATACAGATATGAGAATAAGAGAAAAAGTGTTTTTTTTCTTTATATGTAGGATGATGACCATAGTTATAGCGATGTCGCAATTTTTTTTTCAGCGAAAGCTTAAGTCTACATAGTAGCTATAAACACACAAAATTTCAATAAGCTGGGATGTATAGTAAAAAAGTTATCCAGGAAAAACGTTAAAAATCGTGATTTTTGAAACTCCTGAACCACTTCCCACGACCCAAGGAGGGACTACGAAAACAATTTTTATGCAGTTTTTCGGACATTTACCTGGTTCATGTCCATGCCGAATTTCAATATGATATCTTTCATGGCTTAGGAGTTAATTACGAAAAACTAAAGTGTGACCGACAGACAGACAGACAGACAGACAGACAGACAGACAGACAGAAGACATGGCTAGATCGACTCTCTGTCACCCTGATCAAGAATATATATATATGTCTATATCTATCGCGACTCCTTTGGTATGTTACATACTCCGAGCAAACTTAATATACCCTTTCCTTCGGAAAAGGTATAAAAAATATTGAAAATTTCTTCGCTTGTTTTGAGTGAATTTTGAACTCAACTCCTTTGTTTTTAAATGTTATTTGATATTTTTCACAGCAAAAGTCATGAATTCAAAAAATCAATTTTATTCTAATGCGAAAAAATGCGAACAGTGTGGAAACATGTGGCTTCTTTGAAAAGTCACAACAACATCATGTTCTCAAAAATGCTCATTCTGAATAAAATTTCAATTTAGATGCAATAAGCCACCGTTACAAAAAACTCATTTTATAGTTTTTGAATTTTTTACTTTTTGCATGGGGCAGACCAGTGCGCAATGGAAAAACGAAATCAGTCAGTTATGATGATTGATAATAGATTCGTGCACATGACAGGTGCTTTTTCCTTTTTCCCCGGGAATGAAAGCCTTTTTTTCTGACAGGAAGTAAAAAATTGTTTATGCCGAAAGCTCACAGAAACATAAAAATTGACTAAAATGACAGCATGTTTTCAATATCCACTAACTTGACCATTCGTCAAGCTGGGATTTTTTGGGCTTGAAAATTTCAACCTAAAAGCAAACAAACCAAAAAATCATTGAAATCCTCACAAGCCTACACACAAAACTATTAAACTTGAATTCATAAGAATGAAAAATTTCATATACACAAAACGCAGTGCTAGAAACACCCGCGCGCCCTCCACCAAAAACAAATGGTGGGAATTTATTTCACACACAGAAAAATGTGAAAACAAAATTCGAGAGGCGACTGTTGTACACAGAAAAACTGGCTACGAAAAATTCCAATTAATGGTGATTGTTAAACACCATTCATTGGCATTTTAATTGTCACAATTAAAAATTTCAAACAAATCACCAATTTCGGCAAAATTTTGTAATATGAATTTTTAAACAAAGTTTTGTTTGACTGATTTGTCATATCAATCACCAAAAGTATTCACACTTAACAAAACTTTTTTGATTGTTTTGTTGTATCAATTAATGAAAATATTCACACCAACAAACATTTTCAATTAAAGATTTGTTCTATCAACAACCAAAAGTATTCATCCTCACAAAACCTTGACTGCTTGTTTTGTTATATCAATTAATGAAAGTATAGTGCATATAAAAACATATTTTTTCTAAAGTTCTCATTAGCTTTATGCGGACGTACGTACAAGAAGAGACAAAATAATCAACAATAACTGACATATATTCATTAATCTTGATGTTATAATATATAATTATTGTCTGTAAACTGACTTTACAGACTCCAATTTTTATTATGGAATATGTAGATGAGGCAGTTTTTCCTTTTTTATTTATTTAAAATTTTTGGTTGATTTTTAATACCTTTGATTGTTGATATTACAAATCAATAGTTGAAAATGTTTGTTGAGTGCGAAACTTTAAGTTGTTGATACAACAAATTGTTAATTGAATATATTTGTTTGAGTGCGAATACTTTTGGTTGTTGATAGAACAAATCGTTAATTGAATATATTTGTTGAGT
>JAIPUU010000589.1:0-14177 GCA_020466095.1 Chlorops oryzae
CCATGTTGCACGCAGTCACACTCAAACACACACAACACACACACACACACACACACACACACACACACACACACACACACACACACACACACACAACACACACACAAAACACACACACACCTTTGGCTATCCCCGTAGAATGGGCGCTAAAGCCATTGAAGACTAAAAGCAAAAATTGAATGCTGAATTGAACGGAAACACTGCATGACTTATGATGAAAACGGAAGTTCCGCTCTTCATGCTTTTGTTAGTAAATTTCTTTTTTATTATTTACTTTTTACTTTTCACATTTTATTTTTCAGTTTTCATTTTTTTCCTCTCGTTTAAAGTTTCGTATGCATACGTATGGCCATGCGTTTATACCCCTAGATATATACTTTTTATTTTGTTCTTCTTTATTTTTTCGGTTTTTTAAATCTTTTTGTTTTGTTTTTTTTCCATTTTATTTCTCTAAGATTTGTTTTTCTTCTATTGTAATGGGAAAATGATGTTGAAGCGAAAAGTTTATGTCTTTCCTCACGCTTGAATGGCTCGCGATTCTTGGGAGTCTCGGGTTGCAGAGCGTTGTAAGTCGCAAGTGCTATTGCGAAGAGATTTCTTCGAAAAGCATAATTTTTTTTTTCTATTCCATTCCATTCCATACTATGCTGTTCTATGATTTCCTTAACTTTTCCATTTTGTTCTATTATGTTTTGTTCGTTTCGTTTTTTCTTTTTCTTTGTTCTTACTTTTTACGCAAGTTCAATTTTCAACGAAGTTTACTCTTTCAATTTGTTCATATTAAAGTACCGAGCTTTCTTCTTTCTCGAATGGATTATTGACCGAATGGAAAATTTCTTTTCCAACTTGGAATTTTCTACTATCGAAGACTTTCACACTGTATCTGTGTGTTGCTCTGTGCGTGAGCGTGTGCGTGGGCGCATCTTAAAAATGTTTCTTTGAAATGCACTTCACTGAGTCCTGCTCTACGCAAAATGTTATTTTATTAAAGCTTTGTCCTTTAAACTTTGGGTCGTTCGACTATGAATTCTTTAAGTATTACACAAAGCTTCTCATTATTCTTGTGCGCCGTCAATCATAAGCAACCCGGAATTTACTTTTCTCGAGATTAAAATTCTCCTTTTTTTAAATAGATAGAGTGAAGAAAATTATGGCTATGGATCAAATAACCATTCTCCATCAAATTTCTTTCCCCCAATATTTAAAAAAGAAGAAGCTTACTCTCGCGAAAAGTGAATTCCCCGGGAAAACATATTCAGAATCGGGCTGAAATTGTTAAAGAAACCTTCTGGGGTCGTTTCTGAAAGCCAATTGAAGGTTTTGGTTCCAATGTAAAAGCTTGTCACAGCCGATTTTGCAAGACAGTTCGACCTCCGATCTTTTTTTTTTTTTTTTTTTGATTGCCTTCATGTCTCGGTATCCAGTGGTGAGTATTCGTTTTCCACTTGGATATGCTCTAAAGGAGCCCGTATAATTCTTTCGACCTTATGTCGAATGTCATTGAGGTTCTACGATTCGATTCACTGTCCAAAAAGGTAGGTACTTACAATGTTCGAACCCATTTCACCAAATTTTCTTTGGTATATGCGAGAATTCCCTGACTTGTAGGTAACTCTAAGGCGTTTAGCTCCGCCTGAAAAATATAAATCCAAAAGTTGGGTCCGGTCCAACAACTCGTCCATTTTCTTCCTTAGTGTTTCATAAAATTCTTGAACCCAAAATAGCCATTCTTTGATTAAATTTCTTGGTTACTGGTGATGGCTTTATATAATAATAAGCAAAGATATATAATATATTTAACCCCTTAGTGCATTGATTCTAAATGAATATCGCCCCGCGAATTTTTTCCCTATAAATTTTTCTCCACTGAAAAAGGAAGTGCTCTAAGCGTGAATAAAAGAAAAAAAATTTAATGATTTTGTTTAAAAAGGCCCAAAATACTTGGTTCCTTTACATTCCCTTCCAGAGTGTGCGTTGAATGAAAGAATTTTTTTGGAAACCCCGCGAAAAAAATCCCCGAGAATATTTAGAATCGTTAAGAAATATATTCCCGAATATTGCCTTCAAATGAAACATTATGACGCAAATGGATGATTGTCTTCAAAACCCACCGCTGAAATTATCAATTAAATCCGAGGTTTTTTTTTTTTTTTTTTGCTCGTAATCAAGTTGTCTTGGATATCGCCTCACAGCCAATAAACGAACACAAATCATCTTAACCACCGCGAACAGCCCTGACCTATTTTGCAGCGGAAATTTTTTCCTTCGATTTTCCGTTGACGTTGCCGTTTCCGTTTCTGTTTCTGTTGCTCTTATGCCGTTAAGAAAATCCTTTGCCTGTCGTTTCCATTGCTCCATGGCGTCTTCATACGTAGTGGCATAAATATTAACGCACACAGTAGTGGTACAACCAGCAACCAGAAAGAGCCGCATTCGTCATTCGTGATCGTGTAAGAAATTTTTTAATATTTGAATTTTTTCTTCTTTTTTTTTTGTGACGTTCGACGGTCCTACGTACGTATGCGTAACGTGCATTTAACATTCTACATACAACAGCGTTGAAAGTTCGCCATCGGATTGGGTGTTCCTATCCTTTCCGTTCCGTTACGTTACGTTAAGTGCTGCTGCTTCTTAGCTGTTGCGGTATTTTCAGTCGTGGATGGGCGTAATGCTCTGGCCCTGGATGTCTCTTGTCATATGCAAGTTCACTTCGCACTCCAGGTGGAAGAAAATAACAAATTTCAATTTCTTTTTTTGTTGAATTTATAAAAAATAAAATTTAAAAAAATAAAAAAAAATATTAAAAACAAGAAAAAAGGACAAAAAAAAAACAAGAAAAAAGGACAAAAAAAGGAGAAAAAAGGAGAAAAAAGGAGAAGAAAACCCGCGGAGTTTGGAGAGTTTGGGAGCAAACTCGAAAGAGTAGCGAATGGCAAAAGTTTTCCATTGTTTTAATTTTCTTAAATTTTCGCGCTCCCACTGCTTTGGCTTCCTTTCCGTTTTGTCATTTTTATATGTAGTTTCATTTCAGTTTATTTAATTTTAATGTCCGTTCCGTCGTGCGCGCTCCCTGCCCGCGAAGGAACACAAAAGCACGAAGGGAAGTGGCAAAAGTTGCAATCTTGACAATTGGGCGGCGACGGCGCTACATAAATAAACACAAATGTACTCATGTATATATGAATTTATATATACTTTATTATATATATTTATTTATTAATATATCAGTATACACATATATGTATATTTTATATGTATATACATATATATATGTAAGCTAATATGTGCGCCTTTACTTTGTGCACGGCGAATGTAAGAATTTAAGCATTTCGCTCTGCATTTGATATTGCGGTTGTTGTTGTTTGTTGTTGCTGTTGCATAAAGATTTGCTCGAATGTTTATGTTCGTACGTAAATTCCTTTGAAATTCAAATTGTTTTCGCATTTCCGTTTTTATTTTCTGTGTACTTTTCTTCTGCTTCCATTTTTTATTTCAGTATATTTTTTATATTTATTTTTCTTATTTTGTTTTAGCATTCGTTTCTTTTATCATCCATTTTTATTTGCCACTCGTTGTTGGACGATCTGGAAAGGCGATGCATTTTGTTTTCTTTTTTGCCCATTTTTTTTTTCTTCCATTTTAATAGCATGCAAAATATTCGCGAAGTTTTCTGCGCCAAGGCGAAGTTTTGTGGTACAACTAGGCCAACATATACTGAATTTTAAATAATTTTAAATGAATAGATTTCCTTTAAAGAAGAAACCTTTTTTGTATTACATATTTTTGTTTTAAGAATACATTTTTATGCTTTGAACTTTTGGGGATTTTCATTGGATATACATTTTATTTCGTTCAACATTTCCTTAAGCAATTATCATTTGAAAGGATGTTTGATGGAAGGTTTTTTTCGAACTTCAAGCATTTGATAGAAAAAATTTTTTGGATCAAAAATTTTAAAATAACCGGTATTTCGGGTTTTTGGAATCAAGCTTAATAAATACATAAATAATCGAAATTCTATAACTCGAAGGGGATCGGTTTTGAATGACCCTTTAAACAGAGGTAGGAATAGTGGGTAATGTGATTTTATGTATTATTAGAGCACTGCGAAGAATGGTCGAATTGGGATGACAATGAGGGAAAAATTAAAAAAAACTGAAAAAAAAATCCCAAGAAAACGAAGAAATGAGCAAACTTGTGTAGTAAGAGCGAGCACAAAAGCTTTCTCCCTTTCCACTCTCACTCCTTTCTCTCTCTCCCTCCCTTCCTCTCTCTCTCCCTCCCATCCTCTTTCTTACTCTCCCTTCCTCACTCTTCCTCACTTTCCTTTTTTCTTTCCTTTCTCTTCTTTCCCTTCCTTCTTTTCTTTCCATTCCTATCCCTTCCTCTCCTTTCCTATCCCTTCCTCTCTTTTTTTTCCATTCCTATCCCTTCCTCTCTTTTTTTCCTTTCCATTCCTATCCCTTCCTCTCTTTTTCTTTCCATTCCTATCCCTTCCTCTCTTTTTCTTTCCATTCCTATGCCTTCCTCTCTTTTTCTTTCCATTCCTATGCCTTCCTCTCTTTTTCTTTCTATTCCTCTCCCACACTCTCTGTTACTTTCTCTCTCCTCTTCTTTCTTCTCTCTCTTGTGCTCTCCTCCTCCTCTTCCTTACTCTCTATTGCTCTCTCCTCCCTTCTTTTTTCTTTCTCTTCCTCTATTGCTTCCCCTCCCCTTTTCTTTCTTCCTATTTATTTCTCTCTCTCCTCCCTCTTTTTTTTTCTTTCTCTTCCCCTCTCTTCCCTATCTTCCCATTTCTCCTCTCCCTCTCTCTTTCTTGCTTCTTCCTTTCTTCCTCCCTTTTTCTCTCTTCCTCTTCCCTTTTTTTCTTTTTTTCCCTTTCTCTCCTATTCTCTCGTCTTATTTCTCTCTCTTATTTCTCTCTCTTTTCTATCTCTTTTCTCTCTCTCTCTCTCTTTCCCTCTCTCTCACTCTCTGTCCCACTCTCTCATTCTCTGTCCCACTCATCTTAAAGAAGAATTCCATCTTTATTTCAAATCAATTCATTTGCATTCTCTAACTCAGACCATAAACGATCGATTGAAAATCTCTTCTTTCAAAAATGGTCAGGAAAATCCGTGACTCTGGTCCGAAGCCACTATTTCCTCTTTGATTTCAGCACCCCCATTAGACAAGCGTTCAGTTGCCGAGCATCCCGACCCACTAAGACATTTTGCCAATCACGGATCACATAATGTTGTGCCCAAGCGAAAGTCATTATTCAAAAAACATCCACAATTCCATTGGTCTCTTTAAATTTCGCTTTTTCACTTTTTTAAATCTTTAATTCCGATTTAATACATAAAAAGAGAAAATTAAATTTTTTTTGTTTGTTTTCATTTCTTCTTTAAATTCGTTGAACTAATTATTTTGGAAATGCTCTTTTTTTCTTCTCTTCATTCGCGTTTATCCCAGTTGATAGATAAAGTTAACCACTGACAGAACTCACAGCATTGAAACTCGAAAAGAAACTTTCCAAAGTTCAGTCTTTTTCCGGAATTTTTATTTTTCTCCTCGCTTTTGCTTCTTGAATTTTTTCCTTTTTGCTTCTCCTTTATGCCATTTATAACTGCGAAAAGTTGGCAAACTTCGTAATCCTTAATGTCCTTGTTTCATGTGCAAAAAGTTTTTTCTTCATAACTTAAATTGTATAAAGTCAATTTTAAGTGAATGAGACGCACACACGCACGCAAAAGGAGGGCGCGTGCAGGGGTGCGGCCCAGAGACGGACGCGGTGATGGAGGCGGACATGGAGGCTGTAGCGAAAAGGGCAGAAAACGAAGGATAAGCTCTTGTGAATAAGGGAAAATAATAAAACAATGTTGACTGCAAAGTTTTCCTCTGAACTTTGAAAAGCAATTTCATATTAAAGTTGAGCACAAAACGTCGTGCGTCGTTCGGTCGTTCGGTCTCACAGTCGCTCCGTCGTACGCATCGAGTTGCTAAAATCAAAATTAAAGCGAACAAAACTTTGAGTTTTCCTAACATGAAAAGTTTTCTTCTTAACTCGGAGTGAAGTTTACTTTTATTTGCCAAATTTGCTTGAGTTCTCTCAGTTTTCTCTCTCTCTCTCTTTTTTGCGTTCTCTTTAAACTTTTGCTCAAATAGAAATCGGAAAATTTTTGTTGTTTTTTTCATTATTTTTTTTTTGCATTGCTGTTTATTTCCTTACTTTGGAAAATCCATTTTTCACAATTGTCGAAAATGGAAAAGTAAAAGTTTCATGAAATGAATAAGAGTTTCTTCTTTTAAAGGCCGACGAGATCTCTTTTTGAAATTTGATGAAAAGGCATCATGCATTTTCTGAAATATTACTTATAATTTCTTTTTTATATACTCCAATTTTATTTATCTCATTTTTATTTATTTTTTATTTTGATTTATTTTATTTTTTATTTTTTTTTTTGTTCAGATAACAAAGTCCATCGGGCTTAAGAACTGCCATAACCTCAAACAATTAAGGGTGTTATAGTCAGGCGAGGCTGACAATAAAATACCCGACACAGACACACATGTTTAAATAATTTTTGAACAACGCCCAAAAAACATGACCACTAAGTAAGAATATTCAAGAGGTTTTATAGGCCATTAGGGGCCCCATATACCGACTTTTATTAAATTTTTTATGAAATTTGATCCATTTTATTTTTTTTCAATTCAATCGGAGGCTTAAATATACACTCAAATTCTAGTTCATTGAAATATTGAAAAAGTTCGATTTTGAGGCAGTTTTGAGATTTGTGACAGACCTAGTACTGGAGGTACCCGTAATAATGGACCGACCAAAGAAATTTTTGGGAATGTTATGGCTACAAAGAAAGCATAAGTGCCAATTTCGTTCAAGTCCCATTGAATTTGGGTGTTAGGGACAATTTTTCAAAAAACGCCCTTTGTCGCCACTTAAAAATTTTGGAAATCGTATTCTTGCTTGAACATGTTCAAATATCAAATTTCATCAAAATATGTTGAAAACTTCGATTTTAGAGCAGTTTTTGTGATTTTGTACAGACCCTAGTACTGGAGGTACCCTAAAAATGGTCCGATCGGGTCCATTCTCGAACTTGTTCTTACTCTTGTCCCGTGAGTACGCATACCAAATTTTGTCAAGATAGCTCAACTCCTTCGATAAGAATAACTTAACAGACAGACGGACGAAGACAGACAGACGGACAGTCTAAATCGAATCCTGGTGATTTTAATATATTTTATATGTCTATCTCGACTGGTTCT
Source organism: Chlorops oryzae (assembly GCA_020466095.1). Taxonomy (NCBI): domain Eukaryota; kingdom Metazoa; phylum Arthropoda; class Insecta; order Diptera; family Chloropidae; genus Chlorops; species Chlorops oryzae. Next base: position 7,270 of record JAIPUU010000589.1, read on the forward strand.
GGGTGTTACACACAACCACACAAACGCAATATACCCTCGACACAGAGTGTGTCGGGTATAAAAAGAAACCGCTGGAGTTAAGATTCCAGGATGCCTTTTTGAGGTTGTCTTTTTGTGGTTCTGACCAAATCTGGAATCTGCAGCCGATGGAGCTATGTATATAGATCTAAAATTTTGATTCAGCGACCAACAAAGACATATAATCAAAATAGTGAGACCCCCAGGTCAGAAAGAAATCTTTTGTTTGGCTGCATTTTTAATACTCAGCCCCACAAATCCAAAAAAAAAATTTTCAAGCCTAGGGGTCTTATGAAGCTTACAATATATATTCGTGGTCCCTGAATCCAAATTTGTGATCTATGTATATATGTAGCTATAACAGCAAGATTTAGCCATAACCACAAAAAGACCTCCTCGAGATGAGATTTTGGGTCCTATTTTGAGGTTTTGGCAAATCCTAGACCGGATGGAGTTGTATAGACCTCAAATTCGAATTCAGCAACCCCGAAAACATATATACGTAGTAAGCTAATTGAGTCATCTTAAAAAAAAATTCCGAATAAATACAGTCACAGTCAAAACAAAAGGTTCCCTCAAAAAACAGTTATCTCTGTCTACTTACATAGTATGTATATAAAATGTATCTATTAATACTTATAAAAACGGAATTAGCCCTCAATACAGTCGAGACACTCTATAAAGAATTCCAAGGGACCAGAAAAAAATTCGTTACAGAAAAAATTCGTTATAGAGGAGAAAAAAAGGCACTAAAAATGTATCGGAAAAGCCTTCAGAATATTCGCTATAGACAGAAATTCGTTATAGACGAGTTCGTCATAGAGAGTTTCGACTGCATTGTTTATCGATTTCGTCTAGAGTTTCGCTCTAATCAACGCAAAGCAGTAGAAGAAAAATTCCAGAATGGAGAATTGCCGCGATTTCCCTTCCTTGTAGGCCTACATATCGCAACTGTTGCTTCTAATTTTCTTATTTACCGAATGCTAATTGAATCTAAGTGGGACAAACAAAATTTTCTGTCACTACAGTTCATTCAAGTCTGGCAAATCACTGACTCAATCACTTATCGCTCGCCCTCGAGCAAATCCCACCAGTCATTCAATCAATTCGTACCCAACCCAAGTCACGTTGGCTGGTATCTCAAAAAGAAAAAAAAAAAAAACACTCCAATCTCGTTCTCAGAGAAAACCGGAGGAAATTAAAAAATCAAAATATTTAATAAATAAATAACAATAATAGTTTTTATGCTAACGACGAAGACACACTAACGTTGAGACTAAAAAAAAAAACAACTTATAAATAAAAATTTGTCTTTTCTGAAATTTATTTGACATTATAATTAACACCGAAATCTTTAGACCCTTTTCCCCACACAAAAAATAATTTGCCGTCCCGTAATGACAAATTAAAAAATTAAATAAAAAATAGTGGCATAAAAATTATGACTCGACTACTTGAAGGCGTTTTTTGCAGTCTTCTTTTTTACTTCCTCCCTTCGCGTAGTGTCGCCTCTTAAGATGCGATGGTGGTGACCCTGTTTCGCGGATTAACATTTTTCTTGTATTTTTTCCCTTTTTTCTTAGTTTATTTGATTTGGTGTTTTTGTGTTGTTTTCTTTTATTTTATTTTTTTAATCCCTTTTTTTTTTATTGCATTTTTAAGCGTGACGCAAATATTTGCTCAATTCTCGCTCGGTATTGACTTCATAGTGCCTTTTTATTCCTTTCTACTTACGTGTGCATTTATTATCATTACTTAGCGTATTTGCGAAAGAAATTAGCACAAATCGTAACTGGTTACTCGCATCCACACGCTAATGTTTCGGCACACAATCGCCTTTGTCTGGCTGTCTGTCGGTGTATCGCGATCTCGACCTATCTCGTTTTCTTCGGCTCTCTCCCCCTCTCCCCTCCGTCCTCTTCAGTCTCTTTCCCTGCCTGCTTAGTCGGAGTGTTTTTCTATATGGGGGATCGGATCGGTTAAGCATTGATGTACGATCATTTGGACATTTGAGGTTTGATGTCATCAAATAACATTTCAATTTCAATTTCGATTTCGATTTCGATTTGTTGAATTGTTATTCTGTTTGCTTGTGCACTTAAATATTCAATGAAGACCTCTAAAGTGGAATGGAATGCTTATGAAAGAAGAAGAAGAACAAAAAATAAGGGGGCAATAAATTCAAGATTGATTTCAGTTATGAGGGTCACTTCCAAGTGCTTTCAAAATCCATGTTCGATTGCGATTTGGAGCTTTGTCTTTGGAGTGAGTTTTTAGAGCAAGCGCGGAAATTGCGATATGATACCAAGAATGATCGGAAATCGGTTTCGGACAAGCTGTAAATTTTTGATAGTCTGATTTTTTCTTAAAATATGTATGAGGGATGTTGATCTTTGGGGAGGCTTAGCAGAGAAAAAGCTGAAGGGGAATATTAATGAGACCAATGTTTTGTTTTTCAAAGATTTCAAAATCAAATTTAAGAGAATTTCGACCTTATTTTGAGTCAGTCAGAAGGTATTTAAATATATGTACATATATCCTAAAATTCGGCACATTGCAATTGTAAAAAAAAAAAATATAAAGAAATAAAGAAATTATTGCATAGAATATGCGTCGGATTTCCTCAAAAACACATCTTGAAAAAGCTGATAAAAAACAGAAAAATATCAAAATTAATTAATTAGTAAATTTACTACAAAGAAAAGATGATAATTCTCAAAAATAGTTGAAATCAGACCAAGATTGCGTAGTCTGTAGCACGAGCATAATCTCGTCTTGTCTCTCTTTCTCTCTATCGGGTTGTCTCTCTTTCTCCCCCTTTCGGTCTCTCTCTCTCTCTCACCATTTCTCTCTTTCTTTCTCTCCCTCTTTCTTTTCTTCTTCTTTCTTCTTCCCTCTTTCTTTCTTTCTCTCTTTCTTTCCTCTTTTTTCCCCTCTTCTTTTTCTTTCTTCCCCTCTTCTTTCTCTCTTTCTTTCTCTCCTCTCTTTCCTCCCTTTCTTTCTTTCTTTCTTTCCTCTCCCTCTTTCTTTTCTCCCTTTTTTTTCTTTCCCTCTTTTTCCTCTCTTCTTTTTCTCTGTCTTCTCTTTTTTCCCTCCTTTCTTTTTCTCGCTGTCTTTCCCCTTTTTTCTTCTTTCTTTTTCTCTTTTTCCCTCTTTCTTTCTCCCTTTTTTCTCTCTCTTTCTTCTCCTCTTTTTTCTCTTCCTCTCTTTTTCTTCTGTTTCCCTCCTTTTTTCCCTCTCTCTTTTCTTTTTTCTCTCCTCTTTTTCTTCCTCTCTTTTTCTCCTTTCTCCTCTTTCTTCCCCTTTTTTCTCCCTCTTTCTCTCTTTTCTCTCTCCCTCTTTTTCTCTCTCTCTCTTTTTTCTCTCTCTCCCTCTTTCTCTTCCTCTTTTCTTCCTCTCTCTCTCCTCTTTTCTCTCTCCTCTTTTTCTCTCTCTCTCTTTTTTCTCTCTCCCTCTTTTCTCTCCTTCTTTCTCTCTCCTCTTTTCTCTCTCCTCTTTTCTCTCTCCCTTTTCTCTCTCTCTCTTTTTCTCTCTCTCTCTTTTTCTCTCTTTCTCTCTTTCTCTCTCTCTCTTTCTCTCTCTTCTCTCTTCTCTCTCTTTCTCTCTTCTCTTCTTCTCTCTTCTCTCTCTCTCTCTCTTCTCTCTCTTTCTCTCTCTCTCTCTTTCTCTCTTTCTCTCTCTCTCTCTCTCTCTCTCTTTCTCTTTCTCTTTCTCTCTCTGTCTCTCACTCTCTCTCTACCGATCTCTATCTCCCTCATCCCATCTCTTTCCCTTCAACAGAAACATTCTTCTCACTCCACAAGCCAAAATGCTCTTGATCGCCCTAAACCTGTTCGCCATCCATTAACCAATTATTGGTCAAAGTATTAACAGAAACCCTATAATGAATTTACAACAACTATAACACCTGTCTACACGTTTCGATACCAGTTTCTTCACAGAATGCACTTACGATTGGCCTTTAACGCGCAGTTTTGCAGTTAAAGGCACAATTGAGCGCTTGTCTCTGAGACTTCTCGACTGTTTCTTTAATGTGACAACTACTTGACTGCACAAATATTCATTCTTAAGTGCAATAGGCTTTCGTTATTATTGCTATTGTTGCTTTGCTATTTCTGTGCCTCTGCCTGTGGCTGTGGCTGTGCTCTTAAGCTTTACGTCTTACATATCGAATTACCCATCGTTCTTAATAAGCATTGTCTGATGTTCCGTTGCGTTCGATGGCGGATAACAAGTTAAGCCGTTTCTCTGGCATTCAAAAATTAGACTCCCACCATTTATAACCATCAGTGGTGTACGCCGGGTCCGAGCGACTTAGAGGGTGCAGACTCCACCCCCAAAATGTGAAATGTGAAATGTGAGGAAGAATAAGGGAATACGAGAGAATAGTCATGGAAAAAAGTTTTGTTATTCCTAAAACCCCGCCGGAAATAATACTCTGCGTACCTAAATGACGCCCGATAGCCATGGACTCGAATATGATGACTAAACAGTCGAATTTTCTTTTAGTTATATCCATTTTTATTAAATATCTATGTTTATTTAATTTGTTTTCGTGATCCACTGTAGCAGAAGCTTTCGTATCCATGGCTTTAAGTGTTTCGTTTTATCCCACTAATGATGGTTAGTCGAACGATTGTCGTCGCTCCTTTTGTTTCTATGCGTTCATGTTTCCATGCACATGAAACATTCTTATTGTGTACATTCCGCTCCATAATTTTGACAATTCAATGGAAATCTAATTAGTTTTTGTTTAGATTGCTTAATTAATATGAATTCTTCAATAATAAACAACAAATTCTTTGTTTGCACACACACACACATGTATGCATTCACGAATACACGTGTGTGCATTCATGCACATACACATAGATACATCATACCAGCGTTGCCAGATGACTTTTCTTGCAAAGCTCCTGCTTTCCCCCACCCCCCTTTTTTTTCAAAATTTTCACAAAACATGCCGGATTTCATTTAAAAAAAGAAAAAAGAAAAATAGCGGGAAAAACTTCAATAGATTATCGCGAGAAAAAAAAACAGACTTTTCCCGAAAACCCTGCTATCCCTTATCAAATATCTTCATAACCAATTTTCCTTTTTATGGCTGACTTTATTGCTCGCTTTCCGAGGTTTTTATTACACAAAATTTTTTTGAAGCTATTCAATTATGCTCACATATGTTCACACCAGGGTTGCTATATGATTTTTTCTTGTTCGAAGATTTTAAAGAACGCCAAAAAAAAAAAAAAAAAAAAAATTTGGTCCGTTGCCGTACTGCACAATTGTGTAAATGAGAGAAATTTCGAGAGCAAGCAATTTTATTCTTCTTCCCCAAACTAGCCTGAACCTTTTCCTCGGGAAGATCGGGTAAAATGCTGCTTGAAAATTAAAAACATTTCAAATTTGAAATGTAGAATCATAAGACTTAAATCTGTAGTAGCTTTACTTAAAATTGTTCAAAATATTTTCGGGATTTTGTATGTTGAAGTTGTGAAACGGGACTTCTGGCAACGCTGATACATAAATACATACATAAATACGTACGATGCCCACGGGAACTAACTTCAAACCCGCAACAAATAACATGAATGTAGCAATTTTTAATTAAGGTAATCTGGCTACAGCCAAGAAAAAAAAAAAAATAACAAAACTTAATTAATTCCACTGAAAATGATTTTACAAATTTATCGTCCTCATTAAAGGATGCAGAACTTGGAGTCGCCGCACTGTGTCGCAATTGTGATATAAATTTTTTTTGATTAGAAAAATACAATACAGGCACAATCTCGATCATCCGAACATCGCTTATCCGGATATCCGGAAATCCTATTATCCGAAAATCCCTTTATCCGGACACATTCTTCACCAAAATCTAATTACGAAAATAATCACAAATGATTGCCCTTGCCACAAATTTTAACCCTTTCAAACTGGATATATTTTTTTTAAGGATGCACATTAGGGCGGGTCGATATACAGGGTGTCCCCAGAATTTTTGGCCAAACTTAACCAGGTGATAGCTCAGGTCAAGAGGAACAATGTTTGCAATGGGTGAAAAAAAAAAAATCAAAAATGGTATTGCAAAATTTTAATCTAAGGGAAATTCTAAGAAAATTTCCCTCAGAAACCATGGCCCTAAAATCAATCCCTGTTCCACGAAAATCAACCTCAAAATTTGTCAATGACGATAATAAAAAAAAATAAAGAAAAAAAAACGGAGTTTTTCAAAAATTTAATTAAGTTACGTTTGTGATTTGACCTTGAAATCGATTATTATCCGAATTGTCGATAATACATAATACCCCTGATTTTATTTGATTTTGATAGTTGGGGTTCTACAGTAATCCCAAAAATTTTATTCCCATAAAGTTTCCTTGCGAAGATGAGATTTAAGCTATTTGAACCAAAAAAAAAAAAAAATCCCTAATTAAAAAATTCAATACAAGAATGTCCTCTTTGAAATTTCCCTTTCCCACAAGCGCGCGCGAACTGGCAAAAAAAAAAAAGGGGAAAGATAAACCAACAAGAGATCGTTTTCCGTTTTTTTCTTGCGTTCAAAAATGTTGGCCCGATACCAATTCAGAACAATTTTCTTTACGAGCACTTCCTTCGTTTCTGTGCCAAAAAAGTTTGAACTCATGCCACTGTATGTATGACTCGCAGTGCGGTCGTCGTGCCTGCTGATTATGATTATGATTATGACGATGGTTGATGGTTGACGGTAGAGAGTGCCTGGATGCAAAATCAGGCAGGAAGTCAGACATGCAAGCTGCAAGGGGGAAGCAGAGAGCAGAGAGCGGGGCACCCAGCCATTCAGCCACTGAGCCATTCAGGCGCACAAGGCTCATGCGTTATATGTATATGTGTATAAAGTTTTCGGTGTAGATTTG
>JAIPUU010000142.1:0-26143 GCA_020466095.1 Chlorops oryzae
TTTCAATTAACTTTCAAACGCACCTACGGATGACAGTGCAGTCTTTTTTTCCTGCTATATATCAAATCATAAATTTATATATTAATTTATTCATCTGGACAAGTGTCCTTTTCTATGTCTACGGAAGACAAAACCATTTCTATTGGATTATTGGATTAAGAATAAAAAGGATTAACACCGAAATAGCACGTGAAGCTTTCTTTGATCAGAACAAACCAAGGTAAGTATCGCCGTGGCCCGAGGTTGAATCAACTTAACCTTCTCTAACTTTCTCTTCACGTTCCTCCCTTGAACAGGGTCCTTCTCGCACTTGTTCTTACTCATGTCCCCGTGAGCACGCATACCGAATTTCGTCAAGATAGCTCAACATCTTCGATAAGAAAACTGTATACAGACAGATCATTTCTATATATATTTTGTATGGTCTATCTCGACTGGTTCTGGGTGTTACATACAACCACACAAACGCAATATACCCTCGACAAAAAGTGTGTCGGGTATAAAAAGGTCTTATTAAGGCATACTTTAGCTTAGTTAAAAAAAATGCATGATGATTTTGAAATTCGTTGTTTCCTGAGGTTAAACCGCTTATAAGGTATAAAGTATGTACTACGAATTTAAAGGACATTTACAGAAGAATTGGAAACAAAATAGAAAAGTATGCCTTAATAAGACCTTTTTCATATCAAAATGGCTTGCAAAGTCAAAAAATGTGAAAAAAATGTCTAAATTTTGCCTTTGATGGCAAAATACCCTTGAAACTGTATCAAGTATAAGAAAATGTTACATGCATAGAAAGGTCTGGCAATTCTCTGTCACACTGCATTTCAACTTTTATCTTGCATTTAAGCGTTTACGCATTAAAAAAGTTTTTCTTTAACAACTGCAAATTTTTTTTCTCTGGCCGATAACTCTTCAGGGGTGAATTTGCGACCCCTCCCCCCATACCCCTCCCATACAATTTTTTGTTCGTCTTGGCATCCTCTTTCACTCTGATCCGGATGTACTAGCTCTCGTGAATCACCCTGTATATAATATATCATACCATTTGGTAAGATCCATATCCGTATCAGATCCGTACAGAGTGATACATGCTTTGAGTATGCCCTGCTGAACATTTGAGTTGTTCGTGCCTTCCAAGAAAACTGTGCTGAGCAAAATCGGCTTTGAAGGTGCTCCATCGAGTTAACCTACTAAAACATTCAACACAACGTGAGCATACATCCGATGTTTCGTCGACAATAAAATATATTAGATGTTGGCTAATATAATCTTTTACATTTCGAAGTGTTTTTTCATAAATTACTTGAATTTGGTTAGACAATGTACATACAGAAGGCAAAATTGTTGATGTTCTGACAAAAAAGCTGTATAATGCTCGGATGCTTTAATTTGTAAATGGGAATACCAGCTTCTAGGAGCGCCTTTGCCAATCCTGGGACATATGAATCATTTGTACAGTCTTTAGCCTTTAAGGTAGAAACACTCACGCACTGCGGCGCACTGCGTGGCATGGCATATAGAAAAATTGAGGTAAACAGTGACGCAAAGAAAAATAATATGGAAATGAACTAGAAAGGGCAGCTCTGCCAGAAATAAGTACAAGTCTCCAAACAATGGCAACACTACAGCTGTCAAATTAGCATAGAAATCTAAAATCTATAGAACGCTATGCCATGTTAATTTTTTGAGTGTCTGCACTCATACTTTTTAATACATTTTGATTTCTGTGTGACAGATGGCTCTGTAGCGCCGTGCGTGAGTGTTTCTACCTATAGATTGGTAACAGCAGTAGATGTCGATGGTTGCATACCGTTGCTTGCGATGGCTTTTTTATGTTTGTTTGATTTCAAGTGCGATCGATATAGCGTATTCAAATGAACTGCATCAATTTTGAATGAAGCAGGACAAGACGTGCAAAAAATCAAAACATCGGAACATTCCGCCTTAACTTCAAACGAATTGCTTTTTCTGATTAGCTTTTTTGCGCGGACGACTAAATTTTCATTATCTTTATCCATGCTGACGTGAAAATGATTTCAGAGACATTAAAACAGCTAGGCATGCGCTTAAAGCATTGATAAATCGATATTTTCTGAATCGTTGATATTTAATTACTAAATGGGTGTGATTTTTGAGGTTTTTAAAGAAAATTGTGTAACAATTCTAGTTGCTGGCCGTTTTTCGGATCTTTTGGTCCCAATCATAGAAAATGACTCCCTGATTCAAAATCTGCAATCCTTTTTTGACGGTAGCCTCTAGTTTAGGAGATATCAAGTTTTGAAAATTGCCCAAAAATGTATTCATTTTTACACTATCTCGACATTTTCGTAGTTGCCACTTATTTGAAATTCGTTTATGTTACAAAATGTAAATATTTTATGAAAATTGTTGCCATACTTATAAAAATATAAAAAATTCAACATGATTTGTAGCTTTTGAGCAATAATGTGAAACTGAGAAATATTAAGGATAACGAATATAATTTGTTTTAAGGTTTTTTTTTAAAAATACAGTTCAAAAAATTGGTAGATATTAGGCGTTAGGTTAGATTTTTTAGGTTTTTGGTAATATTAGGGCAGCACTTCCAATTGCATTTCCGGGAAATCCGTTTTTCGTGGAAAGAAAGCTTCCAGTGCCATTTGAAGCTATTTTAAAGCTTCAAGAGTGGAACCTCATTGCCCAGGATGGAGAAATAAGATGCAGCAATGATGGAGTGCTGGTGCTTTCACCCCGCAAAGATACTGCCGATTGATATGTCTGGCGATTCAATAAAAAGCACTCAGTGAATAAGACCCAAGAAGACGCAATGCACGGAGAAAAAATCGATTCGTCGGAATACATTTTTCGATGCCTCGCATCTTTCTCCTGGGCCAGATAGTAGCTTTTTCTTACCTCTGGGTGGAAAACCTTCCACTGGAGCATATTATAAAAACTACCGGCATTGCTCGAGGAACAGCGGTCGATTGGAATAACTTCCATCGTGAGGTTGTTATACATGCAATGTATGACAACCACGGTATGATTGGTGGCATCGGGAAAACGGTGGAAATTGTTGAGTCCTAATTTGGACGTTGGCAGTACCACAAAGGCCACCGGGACGAAGGTCAATGGGTCTTTGGAGGAATTGAGAGGGAAAGTGGCCCTAACTTCTTCATACCTGTGGAGAAGCGGAACATCATCACGCTCATCCCGATCATAAAGCAGTGGATAGGCCCGGGAGCAACTATTATATCCGACTGCTGGAAAGCATATGATTGCTTGAAAGCGGAAGGATATATTCACTTAACAGTGAACTACAGTGAAACCTTCAAAGATCCGGAGACTGGAGCTCATACCAACACGGTGGAATCCATGTGGCGACACGCGAAAGTTTTTCTGCCAAAACATTCCAGAAAAAAGAATTTCTTTTGCGGATATTTGGCGAAATATTTGTTTTTCCGAAAGTGTAAGCTGATGAGGGCAGATTCGTTGCTTGAATTTTTCAAGCTAGCATTAGATCTTTACCAACCGGTAAGGGAAGTGATGCATCATGAAGACGAAGAGCTCGACTTTTTTGATGCCGGCGAGAGCAGTGGCGAGGAGGACAATGACAGCAGATGGAGCAGAAGACTAAACGGTCCTTTTCAGGACCACCCAATCGGTTCTTTTCAGAACTATGAAATGTTGAAAAAGAGAGTTTTGATAAATCGTGAAATTGTTTTGTATTATGCAGAAAAGAGCGCCGCAGCCGAAAAATAAATCATGCGCGCGATTTTGTAGATAAATTTTTAATTTTTTCTCAAAAATGAAAAAGAAGTGCAATTACGTTTTTCATTTTTTCTAAAACAAAAAGAAGTGCAATTGTATTTGTCATTTTTTCTAAAAAAAAAAAAAAATTTAAGAAAACCAGAGAAAGTGCAATTACATTATTCAGTAAAAAAAATTAGTGTCTGTAAAGTCAATTTACGAACGATAGTTTAACGTGATAACGTCATAAAAACACTCATTATATACATAAAAGCAAGTATTCAAGTATCACGTACGCTATTATTGACGATTTTTGAAACTCACTCCCCTTAGACGTATTAATTTAAAAATTAAAAAATAAGTCTCTTTTTGTAATTTTTTGCGATTTTTAATATATGTATAAAATAGAAAATAATAATTATACTTCACTTTTTAAAATAAATTGCATATTTAAGTTTTCACAATCAATTTCATAATTATTTTCGATCCCTGTCAGTGCTCGGACTTCTACTACTTTGATGGTAGATCTACCACTATTTTCACTTTCTACCACGTTAGGTACAAATCAAATTTTTTTTGTATTTATTTATGCTTTTGTTTTGTTAATTTTATGATCTTTAGGATAATTGAGAGCATAAAATATATGCTTCAATGTTATGTGTTATTGAAAAATATGTTGGCAGCTTCCTATTGTCAAGAATGTTTTCAAAAATGGCAGTATTGGCGCTTAACGACATCCAATATATATTGACACATTTTTTTATGATAAAAGAAAAACCTAAAATAATGTAAGTTTCCCAATTTTCTACATGATCAGATGTGATATACTGTATTACTATTATAAAAAATTTTAAATCAACAACTTTTTATTATAATCTACCCCTTCTTCTTTAAAAATCTACCACCTTTAAAAATTTTCAAGTTCGAGCATTGAGCTCTGCCTTTGTTTGAAAAATTTTTGTAGGCCCTGTTCATACACAATTAAATTTTTACTTGAGACAATGTACATATATTTAACGTGCAGAGTATGATGATGTAGCAATTATTCTTTTCAAAAATTAATCTGCACAATTTATATGAGTGCGTGAAAAAATTGCAAAAATTGTTCTGACAATTTTGTTACGTCTTATATGTTCATCCGCATAATGCTTATGAGAAATGTAGGTTGAAGAAATGTAACCAAAGACTTTGTAACTACTAAGATGTCCAAGGCTGCAACTATAATAAAGCTAAAGCTGAAGCGCAGGCTGTCATGTGTTTGTTGTAATTTGTTGTTGCGGAAATACAACAAACACATGACAGCTTCACACTAATTGCAGCCTAACGCTCATACAAACGAACAGCGACACGCAAATTTTAAAAATTTCGATAGAGTATGCAGGGGGGATCAAATTATTTTGTTGTGCTGTTATTTTCTTTAAAAATATAGGATTCAGAAATTTGTCTTTGTTTTTCAACTTTGTTTGTTCACATTTCCGAAGAGTATCTAATGCTAAACCTGGATATAATGTACTCTTTCGTTGCTTTTAATAATCAAACTTTTTAAGAATGAAATCCAGGAAAGAAAGACAACGTTCTATATGAAGACAACGCAAACGCTAGGAATTCGTAGAATCGATCACGGCAAGAACAGAACAATCGAACTTCTCGCCTCAACACATTGAGAAAAGATTTTTCAATTTTGATTGTTTTTCGGCAGTCCCCGCTTGTTTATATGGGCATTTCCAGAAAAAGTAAACTTTTAGTCGCGTCCGTATATAGCTGATTGCCATTTGGTACTGCATACCAACTTTGAAACATATAAAAGTCCGCATAAGCTGCTCGAAAGTATTGATAAGCTAAAGTACTATTTACCGCATACTTGAATTCGGGACTCAAAATTGCTCATTTAAGTGTCGCGTCCGTTTGGAAATGCCCATATGCGCTTACCTGTCGATTTCGTGTCATGTGTGAAATTTCGTGTGCGCCCATAGCCATACGTTAATTTGTATTTGGACGTTTGCATATTTTCTTGTCTTGCTTGTGAAGAGACGATTGAGACGATTTGCTTTCTCATCAGAGCAAACTCTCTGCTCTTAACCGGTTTGAACTTTTATGTATTTTAATGTGTTTGTGTGTTGCGTAAATTGAACGATGAACATGTTGAACGCACATTTAGTTTTCCGGCGTGAGATGTTCGCAGATTGAATGTCCTATCATCGATTTAATAGACGTTATCACGTCAAAACGACCCGAAAATGGGCTTCAATGTTATGTGTTATTGAAAGATATGTTGGCAGCTTCCTATTGTCAAGAAGGTTGTCCAGAATGGCAGTATTGGCGCTTAACAACATCCATGAAATATTGAAATTTTTTTTTTATCATAAGAGAAAATACCCTAAAACATGTAAGTTTCCCAATTTTCTACATGATCAGGTGTGATATACTGTATTACAATTATAAACAATTTTAAATCCATTTTAAAAATCTTCTACCTTTAAAAAATATCAAGTCCGAGCACTGATACCTGCAAGCAATTTTGGTATGAACAAGTATGGGTGTTATAGTCAGGCGAGCCTGACAATAGAATACCCGACACAGACACACATCTTGACTTTTCCAATTTTTCGGAATTCTAATCGGAGGATTGAATATACGCGCAAAGGAAAAAGTCAGATTTTGCGGCAGTTTTGAGATTTTTGTGACAGACCCTAGTACTGGAGGTACCCCTAAAAATGGTCCGATCGGGTCCATTCTCGCACTTGTTCTTACTCATGTCCCCGTGAGCACGCATACCGAATTTCGTCAAGATAGCTCAACATCTTCGATAAGAAAACTGTATACAGACAGATCATTTCTATATATATTTTGTATGGTCTATCTCGACTGGTTCTGGGTGTTACATACAACCACACAAACGCAATATACCCTCGACAAAAAGTGTGTCGGGTATAAAAAGGTCTTATTAAGGCATACTTTAGCTTAGTTAAAAAAAATGCATGATGATTTTGAAATTCGTTGTTTCCTGAGGTTAAACCGCTTATAAGGTATAAAGTATGTACTACGAATTTAAAGGACATTTACAGAAGAATTGGAAACAAAATAGAAAAGTATGCCTTAATAAGACCTTTTTCATATCAAAATGGCTTGCAAAGTCAAAAAATGTGAAAAAAATGTCTAAATTTTGCCTTTGATGGCAAAAATACCCTTGAAACTGTATCAAGTATAAGAAAATGTTACATGCATAGAAAGGTCTGGCAATTCTCTGTCACACTGCATTTCAACTTTTATCTTGCATTTAAGCGTTTACGCATTAAAAAAGTTTTTCTTTAACAACTGCAAATTTTTTTCTCTGGCCGATAACTCTTCAGGGGTGAATTTGCGACCCCTCCCCCCATATCCCCCTCCCATACAATTTTTTGTTCGTCTTGGCATCCTCTTTCACTCTGATCCGGATGTACTAGCTCTCGTGAATCACCCTGTATATAATATATCATACCATTTGGTAAGATCCATATCCGTATCAGATCCGTACAGAGTGATACATGCTTTGAGTATGCCCTGCTGAACATTTGAGTTGTTCGTGCCTTCCAAGAAAACTGTGCTGAGCAAAATCGGCTTTGAAGGTGCTCCATCGAGTTAACCTACTAAAACATTCAACACAACGTGAGCATACATCCGATGTTTCGTCGACAATAAAATATATTAGATGTTGGCTAATATAATCTTTTACATTTCGAAGTGTTTTTTCATAAATTACTTGAATTTGGTTAGACAATGTACATACAGAAGGCAAAACTTGTTGATGTTCTGACAAAAAAGCTGTATAATGCTCGGATGCTTTAATTTGTAAATGGGAATACCAGCTTCTAGGAGCGCCTTTGCCAATCCTGGGACATATGAATCATTTGTACAGTCTTTAGCCTTTAAGGTAGAAACACTCACGCACTGCGGCGCACTGCGTGGCATGGCATATAGAAAAATTGAGGTAAACAGTGACGCAAAGAAAAATAATATGGAAATGAACTAGAAAGGGCAGCTCTGCCAGAAATAAGTACAAGTCTCCAAACAATGGCAACACTACAGCTGTCAAATTAGCATAGAAATCTAAAATCTATAGAACGCTATGCCATGTTAATTTTTTGAGTGTCTGCACTCATACTTTTTAATACATTTTGATTTCTGTGTGACAGATGGCTCTGTAGCGCCGTGCGTGAGTGTTTCTACCTATAGATTGGTAACAGCAGTAGATGTCGATGGTTGCATACCGTTGCTTGCGATGGCTTTTTTATGTTTGTTTGATTTCAAGTGCGATCGATATAGCGTATTCAAATGAACTGCATCAATTTTGAATGAAGCAGGACAAGACGTGCAAAAAATCAAAACATCGGAACATTCCGCCTTAACTTCAAACGAATTGCTTTTTCTGATTAGCTTTTTTGCGCGGACGACTAAATTTTCATTATCTTTATCCATGCTGACGTGAAAATGATTTCAGAGACATTAAAACAGCTAGGCATGCGCTTAAAGCATTGATAAATCGATATTTTCTGAATCGTTGATATTTAATTACTAAATGGGTGTGATTTTTGAGGTTTTTAAAGAAAATTGTGTAACAATTCTAGTTGCTGGCCGTTTTTCGGATCTTTTGGTCCCAATCATAGAAAATGACTCCCTGATTCAAAATCTGCAATCCTTTTTTGACGGTAGCCTCTAGTTTAGGAGATATCAAGTTTTGAAAATTGCCCAAAAATGTATTCATTTTTACACTATCTCGACATTTTCGTAGTTGCCACTTATTTGAAATTCGTTTATGTTACAAAATGTAAATATTTTATGAAAATTGTTGCCATACTTATAAAAATATAAAAAATTCAACATGATTTGTAGCTTTTGAGCAATAATGTGAAACTGAGAAATATTAAGGATAACGAATATAATTTGTTTTAAGGGTTTTTTTCTTAAAAATACAGTTCAAAAAATTGGTAGATATTAGGCGTTAGGTTAGATTTTTTAGGTTTTTGGTAATATTAGGGCAGCACTTCCAATTGCATTTCCGGGAAATCCGTTTTTCGTGGAAAGAAAGCTTCCAGTGCCATTTGAAGCTATTTTAAAGCTTCAAGAGTGGAACCTCATTGCCCAGGATGGAGAAATAAGATGCAGCAATGATGGAGTGCTGGTGCTTTCACCCCGCAAAGATACTGCCGATTGATATGTCTGGCGATTCAATAAAAAGCACTCAGTGAATAAGAACAAGAAGACGCAATGCACGGAGAAAAAATCGATTCGTCGGAATACATTTTTCGATGCCTCGCATCTTTCTCTGGGCCAGATAGTAGCTTTTTCTTACCTCTGGGTGGAAAACCCTCCACTGGAGCATATTATAAAAGCTACCGGCATTGCTCGAGGAACAGCGGTCGATTGGAATAACTTCCATCGTGAGGTTGTTATACATGCAATGTATGACAACCACGGTATGATTGGTGGCATCGGGAAAACGGTGGAAATTGTTGAGTCCTAATTTGGACGTTGGCAGTACCACAAAGGCCACCGGGACGAAGGTCAATGGGTCTTTGGAGGAATTGAGAGGGAAAGTGGCCCTAACTTCTTCATACCTGTGGAGAAGCGGAACATCATCACGCTCATCCCGATCATAAAGCAGTGGATAGGCCCGGGAGCAACTATTATATCCGACTGCTGGAAAGCATATGATTGCTTGAAAGCGGAAGGATATATTCACTTAACAGTGAACTACAGTGAAACCTTCAAAGATCCGGAGACTGGAGCTCATACCAACACGGTGGAATCCATGTGGCGACACGCGAGTTTTTCTGCCAAAACATTCCAGAAAAAAGAATTTCTTTTGCGGATATTTGGCGAAATATTTGTTTTTCCGAAAGTGTAAGCTGATGAGGGCAGATCGTTGCTTGAATTTTTCAAGCTAGCATTAGATCTTTACCAACCGGTAAGGGAAGTGATGCATCATGAAGACGAAGAGCTCGACTTTTTTGATGCCGGCGAGAGCAGTGGCGAGGAGGACAATGACAGCAGATGGAGCAGAAGACTAAACGGTCCTTTTCAGGACCACCCAATCGGTTCTTTTCAGAACTATGAAATGTTGAAAAAGAGAGTTTTGATAAATCGTGAAATTGTTTTGTATTATGCAGAAAAGAGCGCCGCAGCCGAAAAATAAATCATGCGCGCGATTTTGTAGATAAATTTTTAATTTTTTCTCAAAAATGAAAAAGAAGTGCAATTACGTTTTTCATTTTTTCTAAAACAAAAAGAAGTGCAATTGTATTTGTCATTTTTTTAAAAAAAAAAAAAATTTAAGAAAACCAGAGAAAGTGCAATTACATTATTCAGTAAAAAAAATTAGTGTCTGTAAAGTCAATTTACGAACGATAGTTTAACGTGATAACGTCATAAAAACACTCATTATATACATAAAAGCAAGTATTCAAGTATCACGTACGCTATTATTGACGATTTTTGAAACTCACTCCCCTTAGACGTATTAATTTAAAAATTAAAAAATAAGTCTCTTTTTGTAATTTTTTGCGATTTTTAATATATGTATAAAATAGAAAATAATAATTATACTTCACTTTTTAAAATAAATTGCATATTTAAGTTTTCACAATCAATTTCATAATTATTTTCGATCCCTGTCAGTGCTCGGACTTCTACTACTTTGATGGTAGATCTACCACTATTTTCACTTTCTACCACGTTAGGTACAAATCAAATTTTTTTTGTATTTATTTATGCTTTTGTTTTGTTAATTTTATGATCTTTAGGATAATTGAGAGCATAAAATATATGCTTCAATGTTATGTGTTATTGAAAAATATGTTGGCAGCTTCCTATTGTCAAGAATGTTTTCAAAAATGGCAGTATTGGCGCTTAACGACATCCAATATATATTGACACATTTTTTTATGATAAAAGAAAAACCTAAAATAATGTAAGTTTCCCAATTTTCTACATGATCAGATGTGATATACTGTATTACTATTATAAAAAATTTTAAATCAACAACTTTTTATTATAATCTACCCCTTCTTCTTTAAAAATCTACCACCTTTAACAATTTTCAAGTTCGAGCATTGAGCTCTGCCTTTGTTTGAAAAATTTTTGTAGGCCCTGTTCATACACAATTAAATTTTTACTTGAGACAATGTACATATATTTAACGTGCAGAGTATGATGATGTAGCAATTATTCTTTTCAAAAATTAATCTGCACAATTTATATGAGTGCGTGAAAAAATTGCAAAAATTGTTCTGACAATTTTGTTACGTCTTATATGTTCATCCGCATAATGCTTATGAGAAATGTAGGTTGAAGAAATGTAACCAAAGACTTTGTAACTACTAAGATGTCCAAGGCTGCAACTATAATAAAGCTAAAGCTGAAGCGCAGGCTGTCATGTGTTTGTTGTAATTTGTTGTTGCGGAAATACAACAAACACATGACAGCTTCACACTAATTGCAGCCTAACGCTCATACAAACGAACAGCGACACGCAAATTTTAAAAATTTGTATAGAGTATGCAGGGGGATGAAAACATTTTGTTGCTCTGTTATTTTGTTTAAAAATACAGGATTCAGAAATTTGTCTTTGTTTTTCAACTTTGTTTGTTCACATTTCCGAAGAGTATCTAATGCTAAACCTGGATATAATGTACTCTTTCGTTGCTTTTAATAATCAAACTTTTTAAGAATGAAATCCAGGAAAGAAAGACAACGTTCTATATGAAGACAACGCAAACGCTAGGAATTCGTAGAATCTATCACGGCAAGAACAAAACAATCGGACTTTTCGCCTCAACACATTGAGAAGTGTTTTTCATTCTGATTGTTTTTCGGCAGTCCCACGCTTGTCTGGCTGTGCCTTTTGCATATTTTTGCGTTGTCTGCTTGTGAGAGACGATTGAGACGATTTGCTTTCTCATGAGAGCGATCTCTCCGCCTAAACCGGTTTGAACTTTTGTGTATTTGAGTGTGTGTGTGTGTCACTTAAATTGATCGATGAAGTTGTTGAAGGCACATTGAAATCACCGGCGTAATATTTTCGATTTTCGAGTGTCCTATCATCGATTTAATAGACGTTATCACGTAAAAAAAAAAACAAAAGAGCGTAATTAAAAAATACTCAATTCCCCAAGTATGGAAATTATTTTCTAAATATTGGCCACAATTTGGCTCATATTTTCCCACTCTTTTATTATCCACCTATTAAATCAACCAATTGGTAGATTTTTTCAAAATAAAGCGTCTGACAGCACCATAACCAGCTGTCAGTCTGTGTTCACAATAAGGGTCCTCATGCCATGAGGCTCATGGAACGCATTTACACCGTGTAAGCTGAGTGAAGTTCGTAAAATTGTCAAATTTTGTATGCAATTTTGACAGTTTTACTTACTTCACTCAGTTTACACGGTGTAAATGTGTTGCATGAGGACCCATAATGTTTTCATTGCATTTTCATACAAAACTTTAAAACTCGATATCTCCTAAACTAGTGGCGACCGCCAAAAACGAATTGCATTTGGAATCTGGAGGCCATTCTACATATACATGACGAGTTTCAACCAAATCCCACAAACGGCCAGCAACTAGAATTATGCCAATTATGCCTCTTAGAGGCTGTTTCCACTATAGCCGTATCTTCCATCTTTCAGCATTTTGGCAAGATGCAAAAAGATGCCGTATGAATTTACATGCAATTGTTTTTCCCAAACCAGGTCCTATAGCTGGGCAGTACATTAAGACCCCTTTTTCAGAGAAAAGGGGACGAGCACCTTAAAATTTCTCCTCATTCCGTTAATTGCACCTAAAAGCACCTCACAATAAGCACTTCAGTTTTTCGATACCAAAAAAGGACCGTGGCACTTAAGACACCTTAAAAATTACGTACATATATAAGTACAGTGCATGTAAATAGAATTGTATATCGTCATATGAAATTTTATTGGAAATTAAACACTCACAACTAAAAACAACGTTATTATCAACAAAATTGGTAAACCGCAAACGTGTCTTAGACGTTTCGAGACAGTTAGTTATTTTGTTGTGTTTCTAATAAAAAATATTTCTCGAAGCAAGCAGTGGTCAGTTTTAAAGCCTATACTGAGATATGCAGTAAGTAAAGCTCCCATAAGAAATACGTGCAAAAAAAATTGAAAAGTACTTCGAAGTAAATACTTTACTTTCGCTTATACTGAGATGTCAAGTAATCATGTGCGCAGGGTTGCATGCCACTTGCCTGCTTTACTTCGCCATAGAAATGAACATGTTCATTTTTTATGCGAAGTAAATGCCAGGGCAGCTGATTGCGGCACATTTTTCAAATGAAATACTGACACCGACTTCGAAGCATGTAGGACTGTAGGTCTAACTGTCGACGTCGAAAGGCCTCTGCCGCTAATAAGAAACTCCCCATTGGGCAGGGATAGGAAACTCAACTCTTTCGAGAAATTCACCAAAAAGCTACCAACAAAAACCTTAAGCAGGAATAGGGAATTCAACTCTTTCGAGAAATTCACCAGAAAGCTACCAACAACAATACGGGCAGACAAAAAGTGGCACTATGATGCCACTGGCAAGAAAATTATAAAAGAAACACGGCGTCGGCTCTGTTTTTTATATTGCTTGAAAAGTTCATAATTGAAACTTTACTAAATGTATTACGATATGTTTTTGCTCAATGTGCGCGAATGTTTTCATTTTGTATTAAATTTACATACATTTTTGACTACAGCTACGAATTTGATTGGATATAGAATTTTGTATTTTTGCTGAAACAGTGTGATCAAAAAGTTATGTGGACACGGTAGGACTAAAAAAACAATATCTATTTCTCCTTGATATTGAGTTTCCTTGATTCGTTTTATGTTTTTCAAGCTTTTCATATCATTTTATCACTTTGGTAGATATTTTATATGTAATGCACTCGAAAATCGCCCAAAATTAAAAATACAAGTGGCAATGCTTTTCAACACAGCAGAGCTAAAGATTTCGCTACCATAGCGTGCTTCTCTTTTCCTCATGCTATATGCCTATGTTGAAGCAGCGTAGCTCTAACACATTGCAGGGATTAGGAAGAAGAAGAGTTAGACCTATAGTTCTATATGCTTCGAAGGTGTTAAATTGTTGGCATACTTTGAAGAATTCAAGGAGCGGGAATATAGTTGTCTCTCTCACACTTTACGACGTTGTAGCGAATTGGCTCCTAATGTGCAAGTAGTTACTGCCATATAGGACTATAGGTCTAACTCTTCTTCTTCCTAATCCTCCAATGTGTTAGAGCTACGCTGCTTCAACATAGGCATATAGCATGAGGAAAAGAGAAGCATGCTATGGCAGGAAATATTTAGCTCTGCTGTGGTGAAATGCATTGCCACTTTTATTTTTAATTTTGGGAGATTTTCGAGTACATTACATATAAAATATCTACCAAAAATCATAAAATCATATGAAAAGCTTGAAAAACATAAAAATAATCAAGGAATCGCAATATCAAGGGAAAAAACAGAAATTGTTTTTTAGTCCTACCCTGTCCACATAACTTTTTTTATCACACTTTTCAGCAAAAATGCTAAATTCTATGTACAATCAAATTCGTAGCTGTAGTCAAAAATGTATGTCAATTTATTACAAAATGAAAACATTCGTGCACATTAAGCAAAAAATATCGTAATAAATTTAATAAAGTTTCAATTATGAACTTTTTCAAGCAATATAAAAAAACCGAGCCGACGCCGTGTTTCTTTGATAATTTTCTTGCAAGTGGCATCATAGTGCCACTTTATGTCTACCCGTATTGTTTTGGTAGCTTTCTGGTGAATTTCTCGAATTTGTTGAATTTCCTATTTCCTGCTTAAGGTTTTTGTTGGTAGCTTTTTGGGTTGAATATCCCCAATTTGTTGAATTCCTATGCCTGCCTAATGGTGTATATCCCCATCGCGGCAGAGGCTTTTCGACGTCGACGTTAGACCTACAGCCTACATGGTTACTGCATATCTCAGTATAGGCTCTTAGGCAGAATAGCAGATATCAATTTTATTTTATATATCTAGTTTTTGCGAATTATTTTTATGTTTTATTAGTTATTAAATACTTAAAAATAAAATATATAAAAAAATTCGTATAGAATTCTATTTTATGTTTTCGCTTTAAAAAAAAAAAAAAAAACCAATTCTAAATAACGTAAGTTTCATACCTCTGTAGGTAGGTAGGTAGGTTGAAGTGGCTGCCACTTAGGCCGTTAATCGGCCCATTGCAATACCATGGAGGTGTTTCTTGTGTTTGTGTGAGTGTAACATATATATCTTATTATTGTGTAGTGTGCCCCTAACATGCGATTTTTGAAAAACCAGTGCTAGGCTTGGAACATTACACTCCGTTTCTCCTTTGCCGGGAATTGAACCTCGGACCCTGGGATCAAGAGCATAGCACGCATCCCCTACGCTATCCCAGAGCCACCATACCTCTGTAAGTAATACTAAAATTGAAAGTTTTTTCCAAACACTAACAGCCTTAAGGTGAGATGACACTACGTGTGCAATGCACACATAATTGCTCAAAAAATGTGTGACACATCTAAAAAATAATTGCACACATAACATTTTCTCGCACAAAATATGGACAAATCACACATGTTGATTGCGCAATGTTACTAGGTTTCGTTTTTAAAAGATTGCAATGAAAATAATGTCCAACTTTAGAGATTTCAGAGACAGTTAAGATAATCGAAATCTTTAAAACTAAAATTAATGACAGTATTTAAGCATTTGCCTAAACTGTGTTCTAACCTCACACAAAAAAACAAATGTTCAGCAGATTGTACTGTATGAGGAAACATTTTCACGTGTACATATTTTTACAAAATGTTTGTGCAGTTGAAATTTGGGTTGATTACATTACGTGTGCAACGCACACATTTTATTTGTAAAATATTGTAAGAATTAGTTTGAGCAAACAAATGATTCGTCGATTTCATTACGTGTGCAATGTTTATGACGTCAGTGAGCGAATATTCGTGCATTGCACACGTAGTGTCATCTCACCTTTACTTTATGTTTTAAAATTAAAATTTAATTATGAATAAGGGTGGGTTACCCCCTTCTTTAATAAAAAAAATTAAGCTTAGCCTGATAAACTGTTGAAAATAGTTGGTTCATTTTCTATTTTAGAACATTTCTTGTTCCTCCTGTTAATTTTTTTAAATGTAACTTAGGGCTTTTTGGTATCTCATATGACGATATATAAATGTACATGTAGCACAAAGTTATTTATATTATTTACAAAATATACACAATAGAAAATGGCTTGTCACCGAAATCGAAATCGCCAAAAATTTTTCGATTTCAGAAAATGTATGGGACCAAACTAAATATACATATATTCGATGCCTTGAAATTGCAGTTGGCATAAACCAATATAAATATTCGGTGTCTTGGAATTGGAGTTGGAAATTCAGGTCCAAACTTTGTCGGAATTGATGTGGGATCATTTTTAATTTTATTCGATTTCGAAGTCGATTTCTGTGACATGCCTGAATATTGGAGTGATTAAATATTTTCTTACAACAGTTCTGACATTTTATATACTTACTTAAAATAACCACAAAACTTATATTCAAATACAAATTGAAAAAATTTGCAGTAAGGAATATTGAGTTGAAATGAACAAGCGAAATATTTCAGGTATTAAAAATTAGTTTATAATCGATTTATGTTTTAAAAAACATTATTATTTCCGGATTGATTGAGGGAAAATTCGAAAAATTTTTGAATGCCCTGTTCAAGTCATCTTTTTCAATCCAAGCTCCAGTACCACTTCTACATAAAGCAGTGTAATGTTTCGTTTCCGAATAACAAACAATACCCCCTAAAATTAATTCACTCCCCCAACCTAAAGTTTTTCAGGAATATGTGATAAGGAAACATATTTGCGATACTTTGATTTGTTTATTGTCCTATATAATTGGGTATCGATAAATATTATATGTAGGGACCCTCTATCACTGATGAAAATTTTCGGTTTGAGCACTTTCTACACACTTCTTCTTTTCCCTTAAAAAACTGCAATGTAAACTTATTTAAATAATCTTCAAAACTAGACCCGTGTCAACACCATCCATTTCCAGAATAGGCACTTTCATGATTCGTGGCCCGCAACTGCAATTTGTCAGTAACAGGTTGGCTGATAAGTCCCCGGTCTAACAAAGAAAAACACATTTTTTTGTCAAAGTTCGTTTTTATTTTTCAACATAGTTCCCTTCAAGAGCGATACAACGATTATAACGACCTTCCAATTTTTTGATACCATTTTGGTAGTACTCCTTCGGTTTTGCCACAAAATAGGCCTCAGTTTCGGCGATCACCTCTTCATTGCAGCCAAATTTTTTCCCTGCGAGCATCCTTTTGAGGTCTGAGAACAAGAAAAAGTCGTTGGGGGCCAGATCTGGAGAATACGGTGGGTAGGGAAGCAATTCGAAGCCTAATTCATGAATTTTTGCCATCGCTCTCAATGACTTGTGGCACGGTGCGTTGTCTTGGTGGAACAACACTTATTTCTTCTTCATATGGGGCCGTTTTGCCGCAATTTCGACCTTCAAACGCTCCAATAACGACATATAATAGTCACTGTTGATGGTTTTTCCCTTCTCAAGATAATCGATAAAAATTATTCCATGCCTATCCCAAAAAACAGAGGCCATTACTTTGCCAGCGGACTTTTGAGTCTTTCCACGCTTCGGAGACGGTTCACCGATCGCTGTCCACTCAGCCGACTGTCGATTGGACTCAGGAGTGTAGTGATAGAGCCATGTTTCATCCATTGTCACATATCGACGCAAAAACTCGGGTGTATTGCGAGTTAACAGCTGCAAACACCGCTCAGAATCATCAACACGTTGTTGTTTTTGGTCAAATTTGAGCTCGCGCGGCACCCATTTTGCACAGAGCTTTTTCATATCCAAATATTGATGAATGATATGACCAACACGTTCCTTTGATATCTTTAAGGCCTCTGCTATCTCGATCAACTTCATTTTACGGTCATTCAAAATCATTTTGTGAATTTTTTTGATGTTTTCGTCGGTAACCACCTCTTTCGGGCGTCCACTGCGTTCACCGTCCTCCGTGCTCATTTCACAACGCTTGAATTTTGCATACCAATCAATTATTGTTGGTTTTCCTGGGGCAGAGTCCGGAAACTCATTATCAAGCCAAGTTTTTGCTTCCACTGTATTTTTTCCCTTCAGAAAACAGTATTTTATCAAAACACGAAATTCCTTTTTTTCCATTTTTTTCACAATAACAAAAGTTGCTTCACAAAAGACGCTCTATCTCACAAACTAATTGACTTACAGACGTCAAATTTTGACACGAATCATTTGAAAGTTGCCACTATATAAAAATAATATGCATTTAATACTAGCGACGCCATCTATGTGTCAGACCGGGGACTTATCAGCCAACCTGTTATTTGAAAACTTGGTACATCCAAAAATAACTTTAAAATGAAAGATGATGCGCTACCAAAACAGTCGAGATAATTACTATCAATTTCATAAACGGAGGACAAAATATTGGCCCTGTCGTTATATATTGGTATATTTATTCCTTTATTTGCAAAAGTTATTACGAAAGAAAAAATATTTATTCGCGAATTCGAGTCTACGAAATTCTTGAATGTTTTATAGTTGCAATAGGACTCTAATAGCAGTTCAACAATCGAATCAAAGCTGCAAGTGTTCTGAACAAAGACTTTTGTTCCCTTAATAGTTGCAGGATTGCATTTATTTCCATTTTGTAAGATTACTTTTCGCTTTCGCAGCGGTTTTTCATAAAAAAGTTCAATTTCTGGAAAGGGTTTCGAGTATTTGCTTTTTATACGATTTTTATTAAGATGGAGGAGATTTACCATCGCAGTTTTCTTTATTTTCAAAAATAGATGAAGTCCACTTCAATTGACTTCATCTAACATATTCATCTATCCAAAAACCTATTTGTCTCACTTTTTCTTCGTTTTCAAGATCGGTCGATATCGAAGAAATTGGAAGATCTCTCTGATCATTTTCTACACGTTCATTACATAAATGATCCCTGTTTTCTATGAGGCTTTCATTGTCAAAAGCTTTCGAATTTAAATGATGGCAGTTTTCTTCGGAACTTGAGTAAAAATTATTTACTTCATCATTTTCGACGCTGTCGTTATCATAATTGCAATCCGATTTATCCTTGCTTTCTAAATGACTTTTTTTCTCAAAAGCTTCCAAATTTAAACCTTTCCAGTTTTCTTGGAAAATTAAATGGCTATGGCTGACATTAGGAAGAACGTTTAGCTCTTGGGAATAAAAATCGGATTGAAATCGCCGTGCTTGTAATTGTTTCGAAATACTTTCTATTGAATGGATATGTTTGAGGATAAATTTGTCAGCACGCAAAGGTTGATAGCCCGAACCCAAGTCAATATTTTTAACAAATTAAAATATGATTCACAGTGCGCTGATGTGGCAACTTTATATGAACTACAAAAATGCTCCCGCATTACATTTGTCCACAGAGGAAAATGTTTTGCTAACTTAATTATGTGCTCAACTATCCCTGGACAATAAAATACATTCAATTGATCTGACTCCTTGCAAGCATTTATGGCTTTTTCAGATTTTTCAAGAATGCCCTGCATAAAATGGGTAACATCATCACTTGTAGCATCTATTAAGCGCTCATTTACGTCATCGCTTTCGATTTTGCCCTCATCGGTTAAGGTAAATTTTTTTATCCGTTCAAATAATTTTTGTTTTTTGAACAAATTATTTCTTCCCCAGAACTATCGAAAAGATAGATCACTTCCAGCTACGATAAGAAGCGATACTAAAAGATCCTTGAAATCCTTGAAATCTTCGAAATCCTCACAAGTCGACATAATCCCTAAACATCGAACTTAAAAATCTTTTACTTTAAAGTGTTTTCTATCGAAAACTTTTTTTCGGCAAATTATTTTGATTAAGTGAACGATGTCAATTCTAATAAAGGAACTTAAACTAATCGGTTGTTTGTTTACTAAGCAATTGTAGCAATTAGAAATATATCCACTCAAACTTTTTTCATTAAAAGCTAAACATGTCGCATTCAGAAGTCCCATAGAGTAGTCACATACGACTTCCGGTGGACATGGAGCCCCGGTCCCTCAAGATTTCGCGTAGCCAAAAGCAAATGAAGTTTGCGTCATGTTTTTGCGAAAGCATTGCAAAAAGCGGTAGAGTCCGTCCATCTGTCGGTATAATAATCTGGTAGAGTAATGTGCTCTTCTTTTCTTCATATTTGTCTAATTTGGACTGTACCACACCACCTGTAGCATCTACTTAAAATTTTTTGTACTTTTTCAGCAAATTTTTGTACAAAAAAAATTGAATTTTTGACCAGTACATGCAATAAAATTTGTCTCTTCCAATTTCCTTGATGTACCCTGAAAACTTTCCATCGCGTTTAATTTTGCATAAAGCTTCTACGACATTAACATTGGAGTCAGTCCCTAATTTAGCATTTATATATTCCTCCTTAATCTTTCTCATAGCAGCACTACGAGGGAGGTACGGTGGCTCAGGATCCCCAGAACTAATTTGACTGATTTCTTCATTTCGCCACAATCTAGATTTTTTTGAAATTAGTTCATGACCGATATTTTTTCTTCTATCGCCTTTTACAGGGCGCTTTGTATTATGTGGAATTCCACTTGTGTCAAAAGTTTGTATTTTTAGAGAGACCCCATCATCTGGCATTGGTTTTGAAATGCAATGGGCGTTAAATTGGGAGCTCCATTCCTTGCAATAGCCATTTATTCTTAAAAAAGCTTTAGCATTTGGCGATTCACTTACCTTAGCATATCGAAAGATGTACGCACATAGAATTTAAGTTTTAAGGAAAAAATGTTTTGCTATTAAATCGGTCCAGCCGGGTTTTAAAGCTTGGTACATTTTTTTGGTACCATTTTTCTTGGTATATACTTTTTTGCATGGAGAAATAGCTTTCCAATCATCTGCTGGTATTAAAAGATTAACTGATAACTCTCTGCGTAATGAAGTGTCGTTTTCTGATATACTAAAGCTATATGTCGATTCTATGGTTGTGTTGAATGTTTCATCTTTTGAGGCATCCGTAATTGGAATATGAAAAAATTCCATTACATCGTTCAACAAATTCCAACGATTACCCCTTACATACGCGTTCAAAGTTGTAGGCGATAATTTTCCTAACGACAAAAAAACGTCTTGCCATATTGGGTCCGAACGAGGCTTCAAGCACTTATTTTCATCAAAAATTAGGTGAAGCTTAAGCATTTCGAGTATTGTTTTCGGGCTTATATTTGCTTGACGCGGCATATTAATTGCAAATGAAAATGAATGGATTTCATATAGATTTTTTTTTTAACTATTTAAGTTGCTATCTAAAGCTGCTTTTAGTGCAATATTTGCCATTAACGATTGAAAATCGTTTTTCTGGAAGCGTATACCTTTAAACTTTCTTAAATAATTAATAGTCTAATATGGCTCGATTTCACCAAGCTGTTTAAATGAAAATTTACGGTTTTTTCATATCGTCGGCTTAAAGTGTAAACCTTCTAACTAACAATTACAAAACTTTACAGGGTAAATAAAAAACACTTTTGTTTCAAGACTTCAAAGTAGGGAAGCAGACCCAAAATATGGATGGTTTATTTTGTTTCTATATGAAGTCTCTTCTAAATTCGATTCTGTGCACCATACAAAGTCTGGAGTCACTTGTTGGTGTTAGCTGTGAACTTTGACCACAGTTGGACTTAGCAGTTTTACTCATCACCAATTTCTCCGTATTTAGAGTTTGAAATTCAAAAAGATTTTTTTTGCCTGACGATGCAGTGTCCTTTTTTCTTTCGAATGACATCGAAAAGTCGGAATCGGTTAAAAGTGGACTTAGCAGGTTTACACTTTAAGCCGACGATATGCAATTTAACAGTTCGATTCATTTAAGTTTAATTTAAATACCTTCGTGAAATCGGGCCAATATCTCAATCACTTCAACGAGGTGTATTAATAAGATGGTGGCAAAAATACGACAACTAACTGTTACAACTCGAACAAAACCAAAAGTGTTAAAATAAACTTGAATGTCAAAATTAGCTGAGCTAAAAAATAACAAAAGTTTCGTTTCAAGTTAGTTTCACTTTCTCATTTTAAATTCTAAATGGTTTTAATCATAGTTTCAAACAAACATACTTCACTTTTGACAATTTAAAGCCAAGAAAAATTAGGAAGACGCATATCTTCAAGTAACATCACCTTAATAAATACACCTTGTCACTTAAACTTTTATAAAACAAAACGAAAGAAAAAAAAAAAAAAAGTTGGCAGTTATGGAACTGCCGTTGGAAGTGAAAACATAGAATGTGTATTGAAGTTTGAAATGCATAATATTTGATTTAAAAATTATTAAAATCAATCTGGATTTTTACATTTAATGAGACTCAGAGAAACAATTATAGGCATGTTATATGTAAAGTATTTTATTATTTTATTATTGAAATATATTGCTGGCTGCACAAAGTTTTAACAATTAATTACACTGCTCAACACTAAATTTTCCTTTGACTTGAAACCAACTTTTTTTTTGTCGTATTTGTTTCGCTGAAGCAAAATATATGCTTTAAGTTTGAAAGTTAGCTCGCGTTTTTTAAATATTCGCTAAGAAAGGTTTTGCGATTTTTTGTCAATATTTTTTAGTCGTAGTTTTATCGTTCGACCGTTTCAAAAAATTTAATTCATATAAAAGAAGAGTAAATATACAGCATATCCCTCATACATATGGATGAAATCGGTTCAACAGCTTAGGAGCTATAGGGGCGTTAAAGGCAAAAATTTTAAGAAATTTTTAACAACTTTGTACAAAAACTTGATTTCAAGCCCATATAATTTCCGAAGAAGATTCGGTATTCAGGTTTAGGCTATCTTAAGTAAATGAGTGGATTTCTAAGAGCATTTCAAGACCCAGAAAAAGAAAATCCGATGAGTTGTTCATATTTGAATTGGGTTTTTAGAAAAAATGAGACGAGTTTTTTTCGCCAGAAAATATTTATAATTTTAGTTTCATTTGATTTTTCATCGTCGTCTCTATCATTATCCGAGGACACTGGAGATACAATATGTACAATACAATATGTTGCATGCCCAGTGACAATACTAAGAATCACAACGTCGAGCTTTCGTTTTCTATTAGTACCCAGCGGCCAAAGTGCTGCTTACAGAAGCGATGAACCGTCCCAGCGGCCAACAATGCCTACCGCCTACAACCGCCTACCACATGTTCAATTTCGGTGAACTACGTGAACCATTTTTACTACTTTTTACCCCCCTCCCCCCCCTCGGTGACAATCCGTAGAATAATTTAAGTGACCAATTTGTCCAAGTGTAGTACTTTCAGGACCCCCCCCTCCCCCCTAAAAGGGTCACGTAGTTTGGACACGTTCCCTAAAAACGTTCATAGGAAAAGTGCATAGTGCATTGAGATATCCTGAGCATTTAAAAATTATATGTAAAACACATTGGCATGACTATGTCGCTCCACCTCGCAGACACTCTCATGCTGAGCATATCACCGAGGCGTCCGCAATGAAAGACGCTTGGACTTGTTCACCGCCGACACTATATGCTGCTGGGAACATACATACACGCAGGGTTCGGACTATACTCCGATCGGAGTAGATCTACTCCGTTTTTTAAAAATTTTTGAAATCTACTCCGCCACTACGCAATACCTCAAATCTACTCCGATTTTTTTCACTTCACCAAACTCAAAATAATTTTATCTATGTCACGATTTAGATGTAATGAGAAGGAGTTTTTTGTGTTCCCTCGTTCGCAAACAAATGGTTGTTTTTCCATATAGATGTCTCTGTATCTAAATCTTGACTGATGGAGACAAAAAATATAAGTAATATGTAAATGTAAGTTATAAATGGTTGCTTCAAATAAATTGTAGACCTTTTTTTTTTTTTTTTTTTTTTGTTCGAAAATGAGAAATTCCAATTTGCTACCCAAAAATTCATTCTACTCCGATTTTTTCGGTCTTCTACTACGAAATGGGGATTTCCGTAGTCCGAACACTGCATACACGCATTATTGAGCAGATATGACTCATGGCGCCACAGTTGGCGTTTTAACGCAAAACTGACACTATATTTTACAGTCGGCGGTGTGGCTCGTTTTCATTGTATTTGGCTCTTTCTTGGCTTTATTACGCCACGGACAAAAATTACTCAGTGACCAATTCAAAGCAAAAAATTTTCGGTGCAAACACTCAAAATAATTTAGATTTAGCGGACCTAATCCACATCAAAAAATTTTTGTTTTACAATATACATACATATATACATGTAATATAAGTGTTGGACCCTTTTAATTCCCATTGGCTCTTTTTGAATCGCTGTGGCACTTTTATATCTTTTTAAATGGCAACCGTTTGCATACTCTCTTTGCGCTGTAGTGAGAAAGAAGATCGAATGAACTGAGAGAACCGAAGTCAAGTGAGAAACCAAGAGCGAGTTGAATCAAATCCCAGTCGGAATATGCAATGTTTAGCTATTACTATTTTTGCAATAGTTTCTATGCGGAATTTGTCGTTCAAAATTATAATTGCGATATCATAAAAATGAATGATAGCTATCGTAGAATTTGTTTTAACCACTCACGAATTTTTAAGACGTAATATTTTTTCCTTTGTCATCAATGAATTTCCAAAAGAAGATATTCATGGAATATCAAATTGCCGACTGGGGTGTTACGTCGACGAATCACATAAAACTTTTTAGGAATGCTTCTCACTGAAAGCTACGCACACTAATATAGCCGAGATATACGTACACGACGACCGTGACGGTTACAACATATACAAATGCATTTTGAACTTAAAGATTTGCTCCCTGCTCAACGCGCCTATAGAAGTTTTCACTTCAAAAATATCAAACTCGAAAACCTAGTCGAAATATTGAAAATGTTTTTTTCAAACGTCGTTAATCACTCCAATTTGTCAACTTTATATCTATAGTTTAGGTGCATATAAAATGAACACGCAGAGAAAAAATATCACATACCCAATTATATTTTGCAGGGATTACATTTGTAATTGGGTATGATGTAATTATATTTTCATAATTGCGTCCAATTATATTTTTTCATTGCCTCCAATTATATATTTAATTGTATCAAATGATAAAAAAAATAATTTCAATTACATATATAATTCCGTCCAATTAAATATATAATCTGCTGCAATGATGTATGTAATTGTATCGAATTATATACATAATTACGTCTAATTAAATTTGTGATCCCCTGCAAATTAAAATACATTCTATATAGCAATATAAAAAGGGGCATTCTCCACGATTGGGCGGAATATTTTTCACCACGTCATATTCGCGGTCCACCTGCCCCTTGGAGCATATATTACTATATGTGGCACTCCCAACAACAACCGAATTAGTGATGCTAGAATGTTTTGAGTACTCACTCAATTTTGTAACTAAGCATTCTTGCGTTGACATTTTTTAATGTTTTCTTTTTAGTTTACAACCTTTTAGGTTTTTGATGAAAGATTATGCAATACTGTGCCCTTTTCAAGAGAGGAGTTCAAAAAAGAAGTAGTTTTTGTATTCATTTTAGCATGATTTGTTATAAGTACTTGAGCCATTAGTTTGGTATCGAGCTAGAATTTTTTCTACATCACTGAAAAGTTCATATCAGCTGTTCTGTTTTGTAAACAAACATTCGGTCATATTCGAAGCATGAGTGCTCTTCTTTAGCGTTGTTGAAGAACAAAAGGAAAATTTCACGTAAAGATTTTTGATATTATATAAAAACCATATTTAAGTCGAAAAAAATGAGTTTTAACAAAAAATATTTGACGAACACTTATGCATGTACATGAGTTATACCAAACATTTTGGTACATGTTACAAGATTTGAAAAGATTTGTTAGACCGGACCCGGAATTTCTCGGGGGCGTGCTACGTTTTTGATTTTTCCATAAGAATGCATGCACAGGGGGCCTACTTCAATTCAACACACACGTTTTTTGCCAAGTGCCATCTATAGTACTATATGCCTTGGAGTGCCTAGGGATTTTGAAAATTCAATCACGTTATATACGATCGAAATTTTAAACCAATTAAGAAATATAAGAACAAACTGCAAAATAAATACGATCATATATATAATTGCATCAATGCTTTAAATTGTAAAAGTAATCAGATGTAATTACATATGTATTCAGAACGATATTACATATATGATAAATTTAAATGCAATTTATAAGTAATTGAGCACAATTAGTATTCTTCATTTACTAAGTATATTGTAATTGGCTCCAATTAATAATGCAATCGG
>JAIPUU010001255.1:0-14179 GCA_020466095.1 Chlorops oryzae
AAAACAACCGGGAATATATTTACGGGCGTCATTTAAGTTTCCTGATTGCCAATGCGATACCGGCAGCTACCATTCCTCTCAGGAGGAAGAGCGCACGGAACTGAATTCTGGGGAACAGAAGACCAATTTGAGGGCAATAAACCTGAGAAGATTGCTCCAACAAAAAAGCGCAAAACTGCATCCAGTGCATTGAGACACCGGCCTTAGAAGCGAGCCTTATAAATTTCCTAAATGACCCCATTCCGGCTGTTGCAGATTCTACTTCAAGTCCCGCTTTAAATTTTTTTAAATCGATTTCACCAACAATAGATTTATTTACTGTGGATGAGTTTCTAGAGTTTCAGTGTGAAACTTTGAATATTATAAAACGAATTCGAGCTGGATCTGCAGCAGCAAAACAGCTGACATATCAAGAACCCCAAAAAATACACATGTCTCCAATCATCATCCACCGAATTTTTTCCCAGCTAATTTGCCTTACGTTCAAATTTTAAAAACCTTACTCTACTGTATGCTCTAATACACAACAACGAACACAATTAATTTCAATGACTCCTATCAGGCAACGTGTACATTAGGGTGGCCCTTATTTGGAAAAGTCCGATTTTCCCAGCTGCCCTAGTCTCAAAATGTTGAAATGGGTCTAAAAATGATATATATGAAGTTTTTTTCGGGATTGATTAAGTTTTAGAGGTCGCTCATGGGCCTTGAAACTGGAAAATTGTATAAAATTTCTGACTCATGTTCAATGTATTTCTTGGACTATAAATTGTAAACATATTGCATCAGTGATGCCAGGTTAATGATATTTCCCTTTTAAAGGGATATTTTGAACAATTTTTAAAAAGAAAACCCACTTCAAATCTTTGAAAAGGGATTTTCGACACCATTATTGGAGCTGTCAAATAATTAAAATATCAAAGTTGCATAGTTGTAAGAATTTTACGTAATTATTGAACAGCCCCTTTCTACAGAAAAAAGAGTAAAAGGGATTTTTGAGTCACCGAGGGAAAAGTTATTTCAAAAGGTTGGCCACACTTAATTGCATCATATAGGTTTATCGAGCGTCCGAAGAGGGAATCGCATGGGTCACACTCTTACCCCTAATATAAGCGAGTTGTGCTTATTTCGATATGTTTTAGTTTTGCAATGGTCACATAAATGAATTCTTCCGTAGTATTTGACTCACCCTTCGCCAAATATAAATGAAAACATTGTATAATAGCTATTTATCAGCATTGTTAAATGCTTGAGACCCCAGTCAATTTCTTGCGGACGCTCTTGCTGATTAATATCAAAGCGTCGGCGTTGCCATCTGTCTATTTTATGCATACTTAAACATTTGTTGCATTAAAGGTAGAAAAAATACATTTACGTTTTATTTACAAGTTTATGAATAGATAACGTCAACCGATTTTAATGATTATAGTTTCAAAAAATTGTCTTTAATTTACGTCTTTAGCACTTGAGTTGAAATTTTAATTTTTTTAGGGCATATCCATTTTGCAGTCTGCTGAAAGGAGCAACCCAAAATTTAATTTTTTTTAAATGGTAGTAATAATTTGACGTTAATAAACATTTCAAAAAGCAATCCAATATTCTTCGTTTAGGCTCGTTGAAAAAAGGTTATTTCATATTTTTTTCAGATCTGCATACCAAATATTTGTATTCTTCTTTTTGTGGAAAATAAGGACTCCCAAGAAGAAGTATCTTTTTTATATCCGATATTTTCGACTTTGAGTAGCCCCAGATCCACACAATATTAACTGATTTTATTGTTTTATATCTTAAAAGAGAGGTGAGTCTGTTCTCTATAAAGGGGCTTCATTCCCGGATCGAAAAAACAGTCTTGCATACAAATTTTGATGAAACTAGCGCAACGCATTTTTCCCCATACAAATCACTTTCCAGATTTCAAGGCCCATGAGCGACCTCTAAAACTTAATCAATCCCCGAAAAAAACTTCATATAATCATTTTTAGACCCATTTCAACATTTTGAGACTAGGGCACGTTGAATTATCGAACAAAAAATTTTCCCCATACATTGAGCGGCCACTCTAGTGTACATACATCTGAAGAGTTACCGACTATAGAGCTTGTCGAAAGTCCGGCCACCATGTTATCCAACATATCAGACCGCTCGGAGGACTCTCTAGACCTTGTTCTTTTCCCCAGCACCCAATAACTATTTTATAATCTTTTTTTTTTACTATGAAAACTGTTAATTTTTTTTTTCTTCTTCCAAATGAATTGGTTTTATTTAAAGAGTAATAAAATATTTGAAAGTTTCTGAACATTTGTTATTGTGTACGACCTCAAAGTTTACAGCTAACTTTCAATTGGTGCAATAGCGAGGCGCATATTAGTGTCCTGGCTGCAGATCTTGTCTGTGATTTAGCAAGCAATTCATCGAAAGATTTCATGGACATTCGGAAATATGTAGTTGAAAAATTTCGTTTCGTCGTTTCTTAATTGGATGAAAAGAATAGCAAAAGTTCCTTTTAGCAATCTTTGGCTTACAATGGGATGTACCCAATATGCTCTTTTAATCTTTTTATTTTTTTGTTTCAAAAATTTCTTTTGCACTAAATAGCAAAACACTGCCTTTTTTTTCATCCACGTCGCTGTTTCCATCATATAGGACTATAGGTCTAACTTCTTCTTCCTAATCCCTGCAATGTGTTAGAGCTATGCTGCTTCAACATAGGCATATAGCATGAGGAAAAGAGAAGCATGCTATGGCAGCGAAATCTTTAGCTCTGCTGTGGTGAAATGCATTGCCACTTTTATTTTTAATTTTGGGCGATTTTCGAGTTCATTACATATAAAATATCTACCAAACTCATAAAATGCCATGAAAAGCTTGAAAAACATAAAACTAATCAAGGATTTTCAATATTAAGGAGAAATAGAAATTGTTCTGTTAGTCCTACCTTGTGCACATAACTTTTTGATCACACTGTTTCAGCAAAAATGCTAAATTCTATGTACAATCAAATTCGTAGCCGTAGTCAAAAATGTATGTTAATTTATTACAAAATGAAAACATTCGCGCACATTTAGCAAAAACATATCGTAATATATTTATTAAAGTTTCAATTATGAACTTTTCAAGCAATATAAAAAACCGAGTGACGCCGTTTTTTTATAACTTTCTTGCAAGTGGCATCATATATTGCGTTTATACGTATGCCTTACTCGCGATTAAAAATATTGCGAGTAGTGATTTTCACCGTATAAACGGTGAGTACAAATCTTACTCGCGATTAGCTAACTCACGAAAAAAGTCGTGAGTAGCGACACTAATTGCAATAAATTCGTCAAATGATGCCACTTTTTTCGATGATTTTACTGTTTTTGACGATCCGGCAGCGTTCTGTTTATTTCAATCATATGAGGCCATTTACACGTTAAGACATTTCGATAATGAAACACACTTTGAGGCCATTTACACGTTAAGACATTTCGATAATGAAACACACTTTTTGTGGGCTAGGGACGCACGGGGATGTGGTGTGGTAGCGTTTTCCTCTCTTCATCCTGCCTCCCTTGCCATCGAAAATTTGTTTCATTATCGAAATGTCTTAACGTGTAAATAGCGTGTATGCGGGAAAACAAAATACGGAAACATGCTGCAAATGGGGAAAGAAAACAAGAAATGCAGTTGGAGCAAAGAGGAAATGAGTCATCTCCTTTCATTGATGAAAGAGCATCACGTCATGAATATGTTAGATGGAAAAAGTCGCCGAAACAGCAATGTTTGCATGCTGCTTGAAGGCGAAATGGCGTTTTTGCATTAATTGCATTAAATACATTGCCATGATATTTGCCCTGTCTGAGTCCGACATTTTTATACCCAGCGTAAGCGGGGTAATTAGGTTTTGTGCGAATCTTGTAACAGGCAGAATTAAGCTCCGGAGATATAGACAAATGTATATAGAAATGATCAGGATCAAAAACTGAATCGATTTAGACATGTCCGTCTGTCCGTCCGTCCGTCCGTCCGTCCGCCCGTACGTCTGTCCGTCCGTCCGTGGTCGGATCTCCCCCGAAACGGCTGAACCAATGATGTCGAAATTTGGCACACATGTATATCGGGGTCCGAGTATGATCCCAAGTAAAAATGGGAGCATCCGCCCACTGCCACGCCCACAAATGACTTTATTGTGTTTTCAGTAAAATACTTGTAACTTGCGAACCACTCAACACAATCCATTGATATTTGATGTACTGGTAAACTACAAAAAGGGACATATCCTGGAAAAAAATGGACGCCGTTCTCCTCGAGCCACGCCCACAAATAAGGGCTTATCGTAACTTGCGAAGTAAAAGGCGTAGAAGTTTCAAATTCGCAACATAGTTCATCAAGGCAAATGAAAGGTGTAGGGAAATAATTTATGTAGCCCACCCACTGCCACGCCCACAAATAGAAATCAAAAAATAGTGCGCCCGATAATGTCGGTACGCTGGGTATTTCAAAGTCGGGCTTGACCGACTTTAGCTTTCTTACTTTTTTAGTTTTGTTATATTGTAAAACTCAAATCATATGTTTTCGTATGTATGCTACCACTTCGTTTAATTTTCAGTCTGGTAGCACGAAACATTTGTTTAACTCTTGTTTATGTATTATCGTATAAACAGTGAGTTCGCTACTCGCGATTAATTTTTAATTGCGATTAGCCGCCGTATAAACGTAGTAATAGTGCCACTTTTTGTCTGCCCGTATTGTTGTTGGTAGCTTTCTGGTGAATTTCTCGAATTTGGTTGAATTTCCTATTCCTGCTTAAGGTTTTTGTTGGTAGCTTTTTGGTGAATATCCCCAATTTGTTGAATTTCCTATACCTGCCTAATGGTGTATTTCCCCATCGCGGCAGAGGTTTTTCGACGTCGACAGTTAGACCTACAGTCCTACATGGTTTCCATGGTTGAAGCGATACTGAAACTACGCGACGCGACCCGCCGTGTGAAAGTAGCTTTTGTTATCATTTGCGGTGACGCGCGTCACCGCGCGTTGCTGTGCGGTACCGCACCGCAGACATGACGCTCGTGTGCAGGTACCCTAAAATGAATTCCTTATCGGCACTAATGACTTCCCTGCAGTAATTCCAACTACTCCCAACTACTCCCCGACTAGTCACAAAAATACCAGGACTACTCCCTCTAATTTGCCAACCAATGCTTTGAACTGTCTTTTTTAACGTTGAGCTGTCATTGGAAAATAACTAGTCACAGTTTTTGCTCTATGAACTAGACCTAAGTATACACGTTGGGTCGATTTGTATTTTTGCACATTTTATCAAAAAAAAAATTATTTATTCCCTCTTTGTTTTGTATTTTTTTTATATTTTGTTTTTTTAAATTTTTTCGTTTTTTTCACTTCGTTTTTTCATTTTCTCGCCTCGGCGGAGCCTCGAACCGCTGACCTCTGGGGGTTGGTAATAAAAGGCCTGCATCGATCCATCCATATACATCACAGTGACTACCACTCAAAATGGCCCACCTGTTAAATCTTCATTTAAATGCCTATACAGTGGAACCTCGATTATCCGGCATGCACCGGACCAAGCAGTGCGCCGGATAATCAAAACGCCGGTTAATCGAGTAAATCTGAAAATTTTGAGTAGCACAAAACAAAGTCACACAAGCTAATAATGGTCTATATTCTTTGTTTTTATTGAAAAAAAGAGAATCAATTTATTTTTTTGCAAAGAAATCTGACATTTTCGATTGTTTTACTTTGATTTCTGACTTTTTTTTCGCTAAATTGCGAAAAAAAAATTGAGCCGTCAGCGCGCCGGTTAACCGAGACGCCGGTTAATCGAGAGCCGGATAATCGAGGTTCCACTGTATATTAAAAATATATCTGTTACAACAAAATTGTCTGAGAAACATAACAAATTTATTCAATTTTGAACATAAAAAACTTAACTTTATTCATTTCAAAAAAAAAACTTGGAATTATAACAAAAAAAAAATATTCGCGCTTATTTCATGCGTCACTCAAAATGGCCCACTTAGCTTTAAAGCGGGATAACTAAAAAAATTTCCAAAAATTTGTGGTTTAATATTAAGTCGGATATCCGTTCGTTAAATAACGGATTTTAGTCGGGTTGGAACGGATTGGACTAGTTTCTTTTTAAATTCCGCGGGTTAATTTTTAACCCTACCGCTTTTAAAGGCAGTTTCAAGGTATTTTTTTATTATTAATGTAATGTTTTTGGATTTGAATCTGAAATTTTTATTAAAACCCCTTTTAATGTTGAGATTAGATGAGTGGGGGGCATCTGAAGCACTCTGGGATAATTTTATAGTCACCATTTCTTGACGATTCCAGCAATATGCTCAGGCTCATTTGCTTAGTAGAAGTGATATGTCCCTGCTTTACCTAACTTCCGCGCGCTTTGGATTAAATTTTCTATTAATATTTTCGAATAGTGGTTTTTAACCATATTTCCATCAATCAGGCATAGATTACCCACCCCAGCTGCCGAGCAAGGGCCCTAGACCAAACGATGCGGGCACCATGCTAAGCAGTAGATGCTTTATATTGAGTTCACCCTTCGTTTTTCGCCAATGATTTACTCTTTCCGATCCAAATTTATTATATTTCGGCTATTGACAAAAATTACATTCCTCCAGAACTCTAAATCATTTATCTGGCAGTCGTGAGCGAATTTAAAAGGTCGAATCTTATTTTTCCTCTGATAAATGGCTTCTTCCTACCAATTCTACCATATAGATGTATTGGTCTAGGGCCCTTGCTCGGCAGCTGGGGTGGGTAATCTATGCCTGATCGATGGAAATTACGGTTAAGAACCACTGTTCGAAAATATTACGAGAAAAGTTAATCGAAAGTGGGCGGAAGTTAGGTATAGAAGGGACATATCACTTCTACAAAGATAATGAGCCTGAGCATGTTGCTGGAATCGTCAAGAAATGGTGACTTAAAAATTGTCCCAGAGTGCTTCAGATGCCTCACACGCATCCAATCTTAACATTAAAGAGCAGTTTTGGCAAAAATTAGATATTCAAATCCAAAAACATTACATTAGTAATATAAAACACCTTAAAACTGGCCTAAAACCGTATGGGTTAAAATTAACCCGCGGAATTTAAAGAAACTAGTCCAATATGTTCCAACCCGACTAAAATCCTCTATTTAACGAAAAGGATATCCAACTTAATATAAGAACCACAAATTTTTGGAAATATTTTCAGTTATCCCGCTTTAAAGCTAAGTGGGCCATTTTGAGTGACGCATGAATTTAGCGCGAATATTTTTATTTTTGTTATAACTTCCAAGTTTTTTCTTTGAAATGAATAAAGTTAAGTTTTTTTTGTTCAAAATTTAATAAATTTGTTATGTTTGTCAAAAAATTTTGTTGTAACAGCTATAGTTTTCAAGATATAGGCATTTAAATGAAGAATTCACAGGTGGGCCATTTTGAGTGGTAGTCACTGTACATGTCCTTCACATTCGCTTCACCTTACCGTTGAAATCAAAGTCACTTCATTTCATTTATAGCATTTCAGTATAATATTTCATCAAAGATATAAAATAAAAAATATAAAAAAAATATAAGATTTTTAGCAACTCATGTATACTATGAATCACCAAGGTTAAAAAAAAAAATTTGGAAAATATATGCTCCTTCGCGGACTGTCCTAACAACAAAACAAAAATTCGATTTCTTCTTCTATCTCTTAGTGTCTAGTCTACTTTTATGTTCTTTACTTATTAAATTTAAAAATGATAACAATCGAAGCTCAAAAATGCGATTTAATAGTATGCAAGACATCGAAAGTTTAATCGGTGTAAAGGACGATACTGAGTTAAAAAAAATACGAGTAGCAAAATCTGCATTGCGAAATATTTGAATGATCGAAAAACCAAAAAAAATTTCCAAAAAACGGCACTTTCGTCTCATTTGCATGAAGAGTAGGTTCTGAACACAACTTTATTTTTATTTCTGTATTAATTTTTTGAACCAGTATGATTAAATGCCAATGTTGTTTTACCAAACTTTTCCTAATTCTCAAGACCGACAAACGTCGAATTAACCCTCTCAATACATATCAAAAAAACAACTGTGTCTAATAATGGGCACACAAGCGGTCACTTAATCATTACAACAAATTACTTTACAGCACTTACTCAGTTACAATATGAGATCGGTGAGTGGAAAATTTACATATTTCCTTATAGTGCGGGAGCTAGCACGTGTTTTAACCCCTCCTCATAAGCGCCGCATTCCAAATGTATCTTAAAAGACGGGGTTTTTACTCTACATCACAAAAATCGTTTGCTGCCACCTCAGAGAGGTGGCATAAGGGGCGAAAATCGACCCCCAATGGTGAAAAAATGGCCAAAAAGGCGCGATCTGCCCCGTTGAAATTTTGCTGAGTGGTAGATAAATGGCTAACTAAAGCGAAAAATCATTTGCTGCCACCTGTGGGAGGTGGCGAAGTCTTGCTGCCGGACGATAAAA
This sequence comes from Chlorops oryzae, assembly GCA_020466095.1. Lineage (NCBI taxonomy): Eukaryota > Metazoa > Arthropoda > Insecta > Diptera > Chloropidae > Chlorops > Chlorops oryzae. The sequence goes on from JAIPUU010001255.1 coordinate 8,492, forward strand.
AGTCCGCGGGCTAAGCGAATGGAGAAGTTTGCAACTGAAGTCTGTTCGCAGACAATTCTGTTAATAAAAATAGCGCAAAGACTTAAAGACACGAGCTGTTAAGATGTGACATAATTTAAATGGTTTTCCCGAAAAACGAAGAAAGATTATATAAATTTCTGGTATCAATCAACCAAGTTTAAGTTTGGTTTAGATCCATAACGTTTAATGGCCCCCGCAAGTCGATCAAAATTAAAAAATTCTGAACAAATTTCCAAGTAAAGCAAGCAACGTATCGCCTCAGCTGTGTACGAAAAATTTGACCCTTTGGGGGGTTCCTGGGGTGGTAGGGCGAAAACTACAGATTCGTGTTCTGCACCCCAAAAACATAACGGAGGGTACCTGTCTTTCCGAGTTCAGAACTTTTTTTTTTGTGTGTCGGTGTTATTAATTTATTTTTGAAGCTATCGTCTGTTCTACACCGTTCTTTTGAGGATTTGGACATTTTAGAGATATTTGTCCAGCTTCGCCACAATTAAGCACTTAATGTGCTTTTTGTCCGTTGTCGTGAGTTCACTTTTGACGTCATTGGTTGCTCTGGATGTTGTCGTTTTGTGTCCTGTTACGAGAACTCTTTTAATTGCCCATAAAAGTTCTGTACATGTGTTTTAATTTAGCTGCGGCAAGTGAACGGGTCAAATAATTATCGTTTAAGCCAGCCTAAATGGCGAAATAATAGCGTCATCACTCAGACCACCCTTTTTGCCAATATTCAACATTGCGTAATAGCAACAGTTGCTTTTAAGGCATGTGGAAAATGCAATGAAAAAGCGTTCTACGATGGAGCCAGCACCATCGAGCGTCGTAATTTGTCTCAATTTGAAAATTTATCGCGAAAACCATCAACTACTAGGATCCGATTCAATTGAAAGCGTTGCCGAAAGCATCGATCCCTCGAACCCCCAATCCAATTAAAGCCGTTGCCTATACCACCGACATCTATCACGCCGCTCCAATTGAAGCCATTACCTTATCCACCGAACTCTAGCACTCCGATCCATTTAAAGCCTTGCCTATACCACCCAACATTCTAAAACCGCCGATCCCATCGAAAAACTTGCCAAAAACGTCGACTCAGAGCCAATATAAAACGCCTAAAAAGCATTTTTGGAGGACTTGTTGGAACTATCCATGGATGGTTTTTTTGCGAAAACGATTTCACTGATGAAGACTGACATTTTTTAAATTTTATGTTATATATTTTTTTGTTTATTTATTTAGTTATTTACCTCAAGAGGTGGCATAAGGGGCGAAAATCGACCCCCAATGGTGAAAAAATGGCCAAAAAGGCGCGATCTGCGCCGCGGTTGAAATTTTGCTGAGTGTAGATAAATGGCTAACTAAGCGAAAAATCATTTGCTGCCACCTGTGGGAGGTGGCGAAGTCTTGCTGCCAGGACGATAAAGTCCGCGGCGCTAAGCGAATGGAGAAGTTTGCAACTGAAGTCTGTTCGCAACAATTCTGTTATATAATAAATAGCGCAAAGACTTAAGACACGAGCTGTTAAGATGTGACATAATTTAAATGGTTTTCCGAAAAACGAAGAAAAGATTATATAAATTTCTGTATCAATCAACCAAGTTTTAAGTTTGGTTTAGATCCGATAACGTTTAATGGCCCCGCAAGTCGATCAAAATTAAAAAATTCTGAACAAATTCCAAGTAAAGCAAGCAACGTATCGCCTCAGCTTGTGTACGTAAAAATTTGACCCTTTGGGGGGTTCCTGGGGGTGGAGGGCGAAAACTACAGATTCGTGTTCTGCACCCCAAAAAAACATAACGGAGGGTACCTGTCTTTCCGAGTTCAGAACTTTTTTTTTTGTGTGTCGGTGTTATTAATTTATTTTTGAAGCTATCGTCTGTTCTACACCGTTCTTTTGAGGATTTGGACATTTTAGAGATATTTGTCCAGCTTCGCCACAATTATAGCACTTAATGTGCTTTTTGTCCGTTGTCGTGAGTTCACTTTTGACGTCATTGGTTGCTCTGGATGTTGTCGTTTTGTGTCCTGTTACGAGAACTCTTTTAATTGCCCATAAAAGTTCTGTACATGGTTTAATTTAGCTGCGGCAAGTGAACGGTCAAATAATTATCGTTTAAGCCACCTAAATGTGCGAAATAATAGCGTCATCACTCAGACCCCTTTTTTGCCAATATTCAACATTGCGTAATAGCAACAGTTGCTTTTAAGGCATGTGGAAAATGCAATGAAAAAAGCGTTCTACGATGGAGCCAGCACCATCGAGCGTCGTAAGTTTGTCTCAATTTGAAAATTTATCGCGAAAACCATCAACTACTAGGACTCCGATTCAATTGAAACGTTGCCGAAAGCATCGATCCCTCGAACCCCAATCCAATTAAAGCCGTTGCCTATACCACCGACATCTATCACGCCGCTCCAATTGAAGCCATTACCTTATCCACCGAACTCTAGCACTCCGATCCATTTAAAGCCGTTGCCTATACCACCCAACATTCTAACGCCGATCCCATCGAAAAACTTGCCAATAACGTCGACTCAGAGCCAATATAAAACGCCTAAAAACATTTTTGGAGGACTTGTTGGAACTATCCATGGATGGTGTTTTTGCGAAAACGATTTCACTGATGAAGACTGACATTTTTTAAATTTTATGTTATATATTTTTTTGTTTATTTATTTAGTTTAAGTTTTTAATAGTGATATGCCATGAAGGCTTTTTTTTACTTGTAAGAGACTTTTAATAGTGATATGCCATGAAGGCTTTTTTTTTTTTACTTGTAAGAGACTTTAATAGTGATGTGCCATGAAGGCTACTTTTTTAAATATTTATTTTCATAATATATTTAAGATACAAACTCATATAGACTGAAAACTATGCAATGAAGACTAATTTTTTAAATACAGTCGACTCGGGATAAGTAGAACACCCAATAAGTCGAACAACGTGCTAACCTCGAACAATTTTTTTTCTTCCACTGACTACTTTAAACTCGAACACGCTTCAACAGCTCAGTAACTCGAACACTATTTGGTTTACCAAAAATTCAATTTACAGTTACAAAAACGCATATGCATATGTTATTTAAATGTACAATATATTGTTCTTATATATGTACGTATGTATATAGTATAAGTAATGTGACCAACCGTACTGTTTTTTGGGAGTACAGTATTGTTTTCTCAATCCATATACACGTACTTCGCAGTACAGCTGAATGTACTTCTTTTTACTGTTTATACTGTTTTTCACTGAGCGGGTTTTTTCAGCTGTTAATAAACTTTGGACATTTGAGAAAACTCGTTTACAAGTCCAAACCTTGGAATGTATTTTAACATAAAATATAATTTAAGCTACAAATGCATTGACTCTTTAACTTTTTAAGAACACAACCGACGCTTTTAAGGCAAATTGGTAGTTTGGAGAAATATGATTTTAAAAAAACAAATGTGAACCAGTACGAAAATGATATAATATTATATTAATGAAAATCAACCTGAAAGTAGTTAAAAATGGAGCGAAGCTATTTCGCAAAGCAATTTCTGTTTGTAAACTTTTAAAAATAACGCAATAAAATTGTATACTCAAGCTTTTATTAATGAATAATAACCTGGTACTGCATTGTACTGCTTTTTAGTCTTAATTTTTCGCAAATTACTGCTCCGTTCTTCGAAAATTTGGTCACATTAAGTATAAGCTTCATACATAGCACCGTAATTCTGAGTAAATTTCGGTTTTAGTTCGCGTCACCCAAATTATTGATAAACGCTCCATCACACCCAAATGAAAGGGAGTAAAGTCCGAAAATGGTTCGATTGTTACTTTATTTATGCCCCCAATGTAACACCCTAATTCAGCCGATGGATCAAAATGTTATTCGTAAAACGAATCTCCATTACAGAAACTTTTTACTTACTTCTTATTTGACAATGACTGCGATTTAATTGAGTCCATGAAAAAAATTACTTTGAGGGGTGCAGTGAGTTTTTATATGCAACTTGGTCCCGTTTAGATAAGCAAACTGTCGCCAAATTTGGGAAAATATTCTCAATTTTGGAAACTTGACTGATTGTGAGGACGAAAGTATTCCACTAAACATAACATCGTGCGTAAAACGAAGGCTTTAGCAGCGGCAGCTCTTGATATTATATAATGCAGGTTAATGCTCCTCAAGTAAGATAAGTTTTAAATCTTTGGAAAAATTGCCCGTCATACGATAAAAATTTTTTTTACAGGTTCAGTACTCACTAGAGGATATACAGAATTGGAATGAAGACCAAGAATTCTCTGGCTCAGAAATAGTAGATGAAAGTAGCGGGTCTGAGTCTGATCTCGAAAATGAGAAAGAAAACCAAAGATAACATCTGAAGAAGCTCTAACCTCTTTAAATAAAATAATTCAGTGGGCCACAACTGAAAAAGCAAGTCCGAAGCAGATTAAGCGCTTCAATTGCTTCGAGAAAAGGCCATGTTTAATATTGTTGCAGACAAGAAAAAACAATCCCGCATAACATCTTACTTTCAAATATCCCATCAGGAGGCTGGAAAATTAGCCGCTAAATACTTCAACAAGTAAGGGTGTTATAGTCAGGCGAGCCTGACAATAGAATACCCGACACATACACACATGTTCAAATCATTTTTAATATCAAGAGGTGTTTAAGACCATAAGGGCCCCATATACCGACTTTTGATAGATTTCTTTATGAAAAATGCCCCTTTGCCACGCCCACTTTTCCAATTTTTTTTGAACTATAATCGGAGGCTTAAATATACGCTCAAATTTTAATTTCATTAAAATATTTCGAAAAAGTCCGATTTTAAGGCAGTTTTGTGATTTTTGTGACAGACCCTAGTATTGGAGGTACCCTTAAAAATGGACCGATCAAAGAAAAAATTTTTTGGGAGGATGTTTAAGGTACAAAGGAAGCACAAGTGCCAAATTTCGTTCAAGTCCCATTTGAATTTAGGGTGAAGGAGACAATTTTCGAAAACCGCCCTTCTGCCACGCCCACTTTTAAAATTTTTGGAAATAATATTACTGTCCTTTAAATATGATCAAATATCAAAATTCATCAAAATATCTTGAAAAACTTCGATTTTAGAGCAGTTTTTTTGTGATTTTCGTAACAGACCCTAGTACTGGAGGTACCCCTAAAAATGGTCCGATCGGGTCCAATCTCGAACTTACTCTTACTCATGTCCCCGTGAGCACGCATACCAAATTTTGTCGAGATAGCTCAACTCCTTCGATAAGATAACTGTATACAGACAGACGGACAAACGGACAGACGGACGGACATGTCAAAACGAATCTCCGGTGACTCTGATCATTTCTATATATATTTTGTATGGCATCTCGACTGGTTCTGGGTGTTTACACACAACCACACAAACGCAATATACCCTCGACACAGATGTGTCGGGTATAATAATAAAACCAATTCTTGTTTCTCGGAAAGTCTGGCAACTCTGCGCGGTATTCGGTCGAAGTTTTTCCAAACGTCCGCGAAATTGCTTAAATTAATAATTTATACTAAAAATCAAGCTTTGTGCTCATTGGTTCGGTCAACATTATTGCACCCAGCATTTGTGTGAAGCTGCCGCAGCTCGTATTGATAGTTTTTCTTGGCTGGAGGGCTTTTGTCATAGAATTTGGAGTCTTTGAGT